>SKCR01034787.1:0-205643 GCA_019454045.1 Zanthoxylum bungeanum | reverse complement strand
TTGTTTTACATGAATCCATTTCGGACTCATGGCACTTTGCCATAATAGGGAGTCGATACCTGTATCACTTCCTCATACGTAGTTAGGTCTTCCTCAATAAGATTGACATCTTTATGAGGTGAGATCAAAACCCATACCCTAGGTTGTTTTCTGACTCTCTCCGATCTACGCGGTTCTTGTGTATAAGAAGATTAATGGTATATGTTCATCCTTGATGAACAGTTTGTGTTCCATTAAGGACTTAATGCCTTGAACAGTATTACTCCGATTTCATCGAGTTTTACTGTCCTCCACTTACCACTGCATATCGGTATTCCTCTAAGGAAGACCGCATGGTGAGCAACAATTACAATTGTTCTCCAGTGAGTTGTATAAGTACTATACTTATGGTTTTCCTAGGATAACCTACATTTGGCACTTATCCGATTTAGGTTTTAGTTTGGCATCATCCAAACATATGCCCAGCATACCCAAATCTACAGGAATGCGAAACCCAATTTCTTTCCCGTTGATATCCAATATGAATTCTGTCATATTGATTTTCATGGAACCTTATTCTAAATAAGTTTTGCACTGTTAATGTATATCCGTTTGAAGGAAACGATATCTCGGAGCGACTCATGATAAACCTTATCATATCCAACAAAATTCGATTTCTCCGTACGGACACACCGTCAAACTGACGTGTCTCGGGAGGAGTCCTCATTTGAAAGAATATTATACTCTTTCAAGTATTGTGAAACTTATTGCTTAAGTATTTTCATCATGTTCATCACGTGATGTTTTATACTTTAGCCGATCTGTTTGTCTACTTCGTGTGTGAAAATTAAAAGTTTCTGATTTGTGTTCTTCAAAAGTAACACATAACCATAACGTGATGCCACATCCGTATAGGTCACGAAATATTCATATCCACATCTAGGCTAGCTAGATATGGTCCCACTAACTTCACTATGAATAGGGCTTACAGATCGATGGCATTTATCACTATTACCAAGTAAATATTTATTTGGTTTTTACCTAAGGAACTAGATTCGTATAGACTTTATTTGAATAATCAAATCAGTCCTAGTACCCACTCTTCAAAAGTGTGGATATACGAGTCTTGTTTATTGTGTCCTAGACAACAATGCCACATTTAAGTCTTTTCTGATCAAATCAGTTATAGCTATTTATTTGTCATATTATATGTTGAGATTTATTATATTCAAAATATAAATACTGTAATTCACATCTAATGTGTTTATCTCAATATCATATTTATATAATGAAACACTTTAGTGTTCTAGAATATAAAGGTTTATCCGCAACGGATTAATCACTGATATAGAGATAATGTTTCTAGTCTAACTAGTTACATTATAACAGTTTCCTAATTTAAGTACATACCCGAAGGTAGTTCCTAAATTTAGGTATCTATGGTCGAAACAGCGACTTTCGTCCCGTTTCGGATTCGCAGATTAACCTCAGCTTGAAGTCAGTATCCTGCTCACAGCAGATTCTGAACATCAATACATATATTTATGTTCCATACTAAGTATTTTAAAATCCAATTTTAATACTAGTAATGGACATAATTTTGACAAACATCCTTAAAGTCAGAGCCTTGCCCTTTCTTTAATTCCTTCGTGTCTGCCATATCCAAACGACAGTTACTTTGGGATATGTCTTTTATCTTCCCAGAAGATCATAATGATTTTGCCTTTACCTTTTTCAATATTTCAGAATCTTTGGCCAAGCCTTGGATTTCTAGAATATTGACGTAAGGTGCCTTGCGCTATTTTTCTAATTGCAAAGTTTGACTTTTATCTCCTTGAGATTACTCATTAATTCTCCAAGAATATTAATTGCAAATATAATACTTCTTAAATCTAAACATAGATTTATTAAGTAATTGAATAAGCACTAAAGTCATCATCACATAAATCTTCCAAAGATTATGCTCTACTAATTTGCTTAATTCTGGGCTTAGGCTTAACAAGTTATTTATCAAATAAAGTAACTTATTATTTATTTCCAGGGCCATCCTGAAATTATTCCCAATTTGAAAATTAAACCATTTAAACATTTTAATCCAAGATTATGTTTTAAATGTCCAATCTTTCATATATATCTTGATTTTTAATAGTCCAACTATTTAATCAATAATTAAGGTACTATAATATATTGATTTTAAAATCCATTACATTGATTACTATAATCCAATTATAAAATCAACTATAATTGAATAGTTTGAATATATAGTCCAACTATTTAATAAAACAACGATTTAAATATTAGTCTAACTGACATTTAAATCATAACGACGAATGATATTTTTTGAGCGTGTATGGCAAGTAATAAACGAGTATTGCAAATTCAATTTCCTCCCACTATTTTTCGGCGAGCCTCTAACCTTCTGTCGAGTACTCAGGAAACCGCGTTTCCTAGTGGGCTAGGATCCCGTTAAATAACACACAATCTTGACTTTGGCCAACAAATTGTATGATATTTAACTAGGTAGATCTCTAAGATCAATTTGATCCAATCCAATTCCTAGATCCAGTAGGAGGATATCCAAATCCTTAACATATATCTTATATATGCCAATACATCCAATATATTGCCTAACCTTTTTCCTCTGAATCAACTAAGCATTGGCTTTGGCACAACAAGCTTAATGATCCCAGTCAAGCGCGACCCATTGACCATGGAAAGCTTCGTAATCAATGTCGATGGACAAGAAGTGGTCTTGACTTTGGCCAAAAAACCACAACTTGGACAAGACACCAATATAGAACAAAACTCTCGTGATTCAAACACATTTTCGACGGACAAAGGGCTTGACTTTGGCCAACAACCCAATGCCAATCTCGGATCTTGAGTAAGAATGACTCAATGAAGGAAAAAAGCATGATATTTGATGATGGTTTTTCGCGTGCAAATTGGCTACCAATTTATTATCTTTGTTAAGGTCTCATCATCATACACCCTTAAACATGCATTCTAAATACATAATAAAGCGCATATGAAAATAAACAATAATGATATGCGGATGGATACTTAACACATTGATCCTAGATCAAATCTCTCTTTAACTCCCATGCTAGCACTTGTATCACTTCTACCCGTTACACTACACTTCTAAAGAAACCTCATATATATTGAGGGGAATAGATGAGAAGAGAATACAAATAGAATAGAGGTGATAAGGCTGGACACGCAGGTCCAATTTAATAAATCGAATTTATTACAACAATTTCCAATTGCCCCCACCCGACTTATATCCATCTGACATACACTATTCATTCATCACAACCAAGTATTCACACAAGCATGTTATCAATCAATCTAATCAAATTAATTAATCTGATAATTAGTGATCATCCAATGTTCAAACAACGATTTGATTTTGATCGAGTCAAACTCGTTTTGCGAATAAGTACTCAAAGTACGAATTCTCGAATTAAATTAAACTACGTCATTAAATCCAATTTAATATGCATTCAATTCTAATTCGTTATTTAATTCCAAATTAAATATTACACTTTAATAATAAACCTTTTACGACTTAAATTCCAAATTTAATCGCAACGCGTCTCAAAGACCGATTAACGTCCAACGTCAATTCAATTAAAGTCCAATGGGCTTTTAATTGATTTCTTAAGGCGTGGACTTTTGGTCAACTCGGGTCAAACCGAATAACCAAAATCCAATCCGGGATTTACCCCATAAGCCCATAAATCAATCTTGGCCCATTAGGCCCAATTAAACTTTAAAGGTTCATTAAATCGCATTTGGGCTTTATGGAAGCGGTTTTGGGCCAATTGGATCCAATCCAATTTGCCTAAACCTAACTTTGTACAACAAAGCCCAACAAGCCCAATGACAACTTTAAAAGCCAAAATCCAATTTCAAGGCCCAATTAATTAAATACAAAAATCCAATTTCACATTCAATTAACCTAAATTGTATTACATGATTAATTACCCAAATTAACATTTCTAAAACATTAATTTTACAATTAATCATGCACAATTTCATTATCACATGCCCACACATTTAATGAAAAATCAAACCCATTTCATGCTTCAAAGTCTTGGCAATTTGGGGATTTTATGTCCGATTCAAATTCAATCCAATCAATTACACAATCGACATTAAATCATATCCCCAAATGATTTCCAATTCATCTAATGAACAAAAAATCAAAATTCCAAGACAATTAGGACTTATCAAATTCGGCCACCATAAGCACATTTGGGAAAAATGATCCAATCACATTTTCATGAAATTGATCCAATCAATCTTCAATTCAACCATATTTAAGCATACTTAATCATCCAATTTCATAAAATCATGCTCAAATTCAAAATACCCAATTTATCATTTTAGGCCAACTTTAATATTTGGGGAAAAATGTTTCAAACATTAATTCATGAAATTGATCTAATCAATATTCAATTAAATATGTATTAAGCATACTTAAACATCCAATTTATTCAAATCATGCTCAAATACAAAATACCCAATTTTAAGCCTTAAACTTTCATGCTTGAACCTAGGCTCTTGATGCCATTGTTGGTTTTATTCTAGGTCCCAAGATCATCAAACAAGCATGAATAATAAGTGTGAATACATCAAAGGAGATAGCGGAATACTCACATCGATCGGTTGTGACAATTTGAAGAAGAACACAAAGATTTTCCCCTTCAAAGTGGCGCCAATAGTGTGCAATCCACTGCTCACTGTTTTCAGTTTTGGTCCATGAATTTGAGCCTCGAACTTGCGTCAAACGATTCCCGGCTCGTGGGTGAGTTTCCCTAACACCTTCGTATGCCTCTTAGGAGTGTGCTAGCACTTGGATCTTGCCACAAAACCCTCAAAATGGATCATCATTTTCGGCCAACCCTGGGCAGTTCACTGCCTTGGGCGTGACCATGTGAGAGGAAAAGAGAGATGGATGAGAGATTAGGTTAAGGGAAAAAGTGTGTAAACATTTCACTTATATAATTTCCAAAATTACTAAAATGTTTTACCATTTATTTTCTTTCCAAAAAGAATAAAACAAATGTAATAATGTTTATTAAATCATTTTACCCTTGGTAAAAGGTGAAAAGGAAAAGGCTTTCACTTTTCCAAAAAGTTAAAAGTCTTTCCCCCCCCCCCCCCCCAAAATTTCCCTCCAAATTTTAAAGGTCAAAGTCAAAGAGTCAAAGTTACTTTTCCAAAAAGCGATTTGACTTTTATGACTTGCGATGTGATTTGTGATGCGACTTGCGGCACGTGATTCAAAATCGACGTAACTTCGCAAACACATTCTGAGCTCGATTTCGATAATTCTAAATTAACGATTTTCTCGATGCCTCGTTAATAAATCCAATTTACTAATCACGTCGCTCGAGAATTAATTCTAAATTAATTCAAGTACCCGAATTAAAATCTAATTTTAATTCCTAATCGAAATCCAATTTCGTTTAATATATCGAATATATTATTTATCGATTAATTCCAAATTAATCGTTCTCTCTCTTTAAATTGATATTTTATCCTAGATAAAATATCTCCGTAATTAATCCCAGATTAATTTTCTCTCTCTTCTAATTAATCCCAGATTAATAATAATGCGAGTCATACGTCATCGGTGTATCATTGGGAAGCGACCCATGAGATCTCCGGATATGTTGGCAGTAAATTCGGTCGTCGGACTATCCGAACACGTAAGTACCAAGTATACGTTTTACCAATTTACAAGACAAGGTTGGCCTCTAGCAAAGCGCCATGCCTACCCAATTCTCCGGAAATATCCTTACAGGAATATGTGATCTATATCGGGCTTAGTATACGTAGTATTGCGTATTTCGATCCAATATCGAATGATCACGTGCTAGGCCTGGGGCTGGATATGTGTCTGCCCCGTATGAAGCACATGTCGGATGTCTGGTAACTAGGCTATAATCGGATATACATGACCGAGTCATAATATCCCGATAGCCGCGCAGCATATAAGAGCACTAATACCGTATCCTACGTGACCATCATCTCCATATGACTGGAGTGACACTTCCGTCTTGACATCACACCCAATACACTACAATTCTCAATATACCCAGCATCGGCGTACACAGAACCTGTTAAAGCCCTGGACGACCTCAACTAAAGTACATTGATTGTCGCAAGTATTAGCGGTGCAAGTCTCAGGTTAAGACCAAATACACATACCCTGATTGCAGACTCACATAGACACAAGGTCATACTACCAATGGGATTCTGCGGTGGTCTAATCCAGAGCGAAGCTGTTTCCCGTACCATCGGTGAAACACAACCTCCTATTACACTTGCCCGAGTATCCTATACCCAAATATATGAGAACTATGCCGTTATGTCTCACATAACACGCACAAGTGTAATACTAGTCTTGTACGCATCTATCGATGTCCAATCTCGACAATGCTCTGACTAGGGATGTTTAATGATTTATCCTTCGTTGATTGATACTGTCTCATATCATTCTCAATCTAGGAACAAATCATAAGAACCTCCTATCATTTATATATCTAAGGTGATCTAATCACAAATGATAAGAGTGCAATCTCCTTTGTCACATAGTTAATTTATACAACAACACTATGATCTGTACAAATAGTGACGCTATGGGTCATAACTGTCCAACATCAGTATCCATCCTTCTCAGCCTGTCCTCACGATCCTGCAAAATAAAACACTGGGAGGGGGTTAGATCGTTTGAAAGATCTAAGTGAGTGGACGAGTTAGAAGATGAAAACTGAAATACTGTTATGAAACTATTTGTTTTAAAAACCAAAGTTCAGAAGTAGCTTAATAGGAAACACTATTTTCCTGTCTGAAAACTCTAAACTCTTTTTGAAAACCTCTTATAAACTGCTTTTCTAAAAATCTTATTCTAGAAAAGCTTTTCTGAAACTTTCTAAAAACTGTATCTGAAAAGTATTCTGAAAGTTGAGTTTGAAATTACTTCTGAAAATTGAGATCTGTATGTCTGCTGAAAAACTTGACTCAAGGGGGCGTTACGTATCGACGTCTCCTCATACGCCTAACTAGAGCCAGCAGTACAAATCTGTGACTTTGGGGCGTTACATATCGTCGTCCCCCAAAGCATGCCACTATTGTCCCTGAAAATTGGTGGTATTGGGGTGTTACATATCGTCGTCCCCCAAGCCACTGAATTAGAGCCGGTAGTGATGATCCACGCTACAATCTGACCCTGAAACTAGGGTCTAGGGGCGTTACGTATCACCATCACCCTAGCCCTGAACTAGGATGCTAAAGTCTGAGTAATTAAGTCTGTAGGGGTGTCTTAACACCTGGTGCCCTAAAGCCAACTGGTTTGGGAGTCACCGACCTAAAACTTATTCGGTAATTTAGAAAGAAACAAAACAACTAGTAACTTGGAGTAGAAGTTTCACCTGATTAGTCACTAACTTTATTTATTCTCTTTTCTCTTGTCTTTTTGCTTTTGTGTGCATTAGTTTTACTACCTTTTTACTTTTGTAAAATGTTTGTGGGTATCATTGTTGTAAAGGCTTGTTGCATACGCTAAATGCAACCGCGATCCCTACGAAAGTGGCTTAGTTTAAATTTTTTTTTTTTTGCTCGAGGACTAGCAAAATGTTAGGTTTGGGGGTGTGATGATCGGAAAATATATCAATATTTACCGCCCCTTTAACTTAATATTTTGTTTAGTTTCTCAGGTTTGATGAACGTTTTGATGTGTTTTAGTTTATTTTGCAGATAAAATAATATCGGGTCTAAATGAAAATTAGGATGAAATATGGGTCAAATAAGGGCAATTATTGGACTTGATATTTTAATTTTGGAGATTGGAAACTTGAAAGGGAGTTTTTGACAAAGTGCAGTTTTGGAAATTCCAGTTTTGCACATCTGTCGTATTTTGGGCATAACTCTTTACTCCAATATCGGATTGAGCTGATTCAAGTGCCAGATTAAATAAGACTCAAATATCTACAACCTTTAAAGACAAAATATTTTCGAATTCTGAAGATTTCATGACCCAAATTGATGAACCATCCAAAAGTGTGTTGTGTGTAATTATTAAAGTCATTTTCAATCATTTTCAAAGCAAAAAACTAAATTAATAAATAAATAATAAAATTATCAAATCATCACCAAACATGATAATAAATTAGTGGAGCAATTAATAATGGATTTGGTGGAGTAATTAGTGGAGAAATTAATAATGGATTCGGTGGAGAATTTGATGGATGATTTGATGGATGCAAAATTTTGCCTGTAAATACCAAGCCATTTCATTTGTAAAATCATACTTTCTTCTAAGGAGATCCTTAAGAATACTAAGAATATTGTATCTTGTTTGTTTATTTACAACTTTCAGTAATTAATTTCCGCTTTCGCACTTTCCTTTCTTTACTTTTCTGTTTTCACTTTCTGTAATTTACTTTTACGCACATTACTTTTCTTTCTTTAATTTTCAGTTTTTACTTTTCCGTAATGAGGAGGTAACTTCCCCCTGCTAGGGTGAAAGGTAATTCTTTTACTATTGTTATTTAGATTAATCTCCCTTTAATATAATATATTCACTATATAAGATTTGACTTAAAAAGGATACCGCCAGATTGGTCGGTTGGTAATTTATTTTAATCTGGTTAAAACCTGACTAAGGATACCGCCAGATTGGTCGGTTGGTAATTAAATTTTCTTACCGCCTATATGGCAGGTTTATTTTGGTTCCGCCTTAATGGCTGGTTGGACTTAATTTGACTTAATCAGGATACCGCTTATATGGCTGGTTGGTAATATTATCACAAGTTTATATATTATATTATGGGAGATATCTAAATTAGAAGTAGTAAAAGTTGATCATTTTGCCTTAGCATTTTATTTTATTTTATTGCAATTTACTTTTCAACTTTTACTTTACCGCAATTACTTTTCAATATTTTTACTTTATGTCTTTTAAAGCCCTAGTTATGTGTTGTAACTAAATTAGTTATCTAGGGTTGTGATGACTTTTAATATCACCGGTTTATAAGGGGTTAGATTATATTTTGGGTAATATAAAGATTTATTTATTGAGTCTTAATCTTAATGCTTTTTCATTAACTGGCCATTAATAAAATTGAACTGGGAAACTTAAAATGAACTAGACATAGGGATTTTAAGTTTAAGACCTTCGACTCAATAGCCCACGATCTTCCTTGAGGATAGATAACCCTTTAATAGATTTCCTTACAGGATAGACATATACATGTCGGGCGGGGGTAGCCATAATTGGAAATTAAACTTAATGAATCTAGATAATTTGGTTGACATAGACATATGGTTCAATTGGGTTAAACTGGGTATTTGCGTCTGACATCGACATAGGCTTTCACATAATTTAGTGTTCCAGGTTAATAAATCAATATATTACCCAACTATAAAATAACCACTTCATCTTTAAAATGATATTGGAAGAAATCACAACCATAGATAGTTTTTTAATATTGAATTTTCTTAAAAATCTACTTTCGAATAATTTATTTACTTGTTTTTAAATTTAGAATTGTCACCATTTCAAATCAATCAAACAACCTGTTAGATACTAGTAATCATTTGACCTCATAAAATTAATAGCTTAGGTATTAAGTCCTCGTGGGATCGATACTTTTTATACTACTTGAACGATACGTGTGCTTGCGTTATACGCGTGTGTAAGCACCGTTCAATAGCGTTACTTAGTCGAAGCATTTTTTGGTTCCTGCCGTAACCCTCAAAGGTCAACTCGATAAGAATTCATGTTGTAGGATATATTCCGTAATTTTTGTAACTATAAGATGTTCTACATTTGTTTCAACAATTTCAACAGACATGGGAACAATCCATATTCCAACACCTACAACCCAGGGTGGAGGAATCATCCAAATTTTGCATAGAGCAACAATTCAGGGCAAATGAACAACCCACCACCCAGATTCCAACAACAGAACAAAGGCCAGGAGCAGTCAAATGAATCAAGAATAACAGAAGTGTTGATCCACTTGAAAAAGATAGAAGCAAAACACGACTCTCAAGCAGCAAGATATGATGTTATGTTTCAATCCCAAACAGCATTAATTCAAAGTCAATCAGCTTCTATTAAAGCACTGGAGAATCAAATTGGACAACTGGCCAATGCTTAGAGTTACAGACCGCCAGGTAACCTTCCTAGCAACACTGAACCAAATCCGAGGAACATGGGGAAGGAGCAGTGTCATGCCATCATGTTAAAAAGTGGTACTGAAATCAACAAAGATGTTGGAGCCAAAACAACTGCTGAGGAAGTTCTAAAAGAAACAAAGCAACAAATGGAGGAAAAAGAAGCAAAGGAAAAAGAACAGATCACTCCACCTCCACATTTTCCTCAGAGTCTTCAGAAGAATAAACTGGACAAGCAATTTGCTCGATTCTTGGAGGTGTTCAAAAAAATGCATATCAACATTCCATTTGCAGAAGCGTTGGAACAAATGCTCAGCTAAGCCAAATTTATGAAAGACATTCTATCACGAAAGCGGAGATTGGGAGATTATGAGACAGTAGCATTATCAGAAGAATGCAGCGCCATCATTCAGAGAAAACTTCCTCCAAAGTTGAAAGATCCTGGCAGTTTCACTGTTCCTTGCACCATAGGAGAACATGACTTCGGTAAGGCTCTGTGTGATTTAGGTGCTGGTGTTAACTTGATACCTTTTTCTATTTTCAAGAAACTGCAGATTGGTGAAACAATGCCCACTTCAGTCTCACTACAACTTGCTGATAGAACGCTCATATTTCTGAGAGGTTTAGTTGAAGATGTGCTAGTCAAGGTTGACAAATTCATTTTCCCAGCAGATTTCATTGTCCTTGATATGGAGGAAGACGCAGACGTGCCAATCATCCTCGGGAGACCATTCTTGGCTACAGGTCGAACCATTATTGATGTACAAAAAGGAGAACTAACCATGAGGGTACAGGACCAAGAAGTAACATTCAATGCTTTTAAAGCCATGAATTTCCCGAATGACGAGAATGAGGAATGTTTCAGACTTGATGTGATACATAGTACCATTCAGAACTCTGATAAAAGATAAAGATCTACTGACAAACTTAAAGCATGTCAATTACTTGTGGAGTCTGAAGATAAAGCGCACTGCGTACTGAAGAAGCCTATTATTGCTCTACAATCAACAGAAGAGAAAAAGTTCCATCAGCTCAACGAATTGGAGGAATTTCACAATCAGCCTTTTGAGGATGCCAAATTGTACAAAGAAAAGGCCAAGAAGAGACATGATGAGAAGTTAGTGCGCATACAACTGGAACCAGGGCAGAAGGTACTGTTAAACAAATCAAGGGTGAAATTCTTCCCATGGAAGCCAAAATCACGGTGTTCAGGTCCATTTGTGATCACAATGGTTTTACAAGACAGAGCCGTTGAGATACATGATCCTGACTCCAACAAAACTTTCAAGGTTAAAAACAAGCGTGTCAAACACTACTGGGGAGAATCATTTGAGCGAAAAAAAGAAAGTGTAACACTTTCAGATCCAGCTTAACGTTCGAGTCACGTCTAGCTGACGACTTTAAACTTAGCGCTCGGAGGGAGGCAACCCATGCAATTTGTGTATATATTGTGATTTGGTGTGATTTAATTTTGTGTGTTTAGTTTTTGCAGATTAAGTCATTTTAAGATGGAAGAAGCTCTAGCTAATCTTCACAAGCAATTTCCTTCTCTCCCTCAAAAATCTCTGATGAAAGTTTACAAAGCTCGCTTGGAACGGATGAGACTACTAACAATCCATGGTGTTCCTAATGACATTCGATGGGTAATTGAATCACGAATCCGATTGGCAGGTGAGTCTTCTGACTCTTTTATTTCACATCTGTCTGGTTTTGGAAGAAGCACCTATGCAAAGAAACGTAGAGCTAAGAAAATGGGTGTTTGTTACAAATGTGCACGCTGGAATTGCAATACTCGTTGTCGTTCTTTAGGAATGGTGTCTGATAATCGCGATGACAAAATTAAATTCATTAGGGATGGCTTGAGTAAGGAGTCTTTAGATGATATATCTTCGACTCTTGAGACGCATCCTAGTGGATATGTTCACAAAGCCTTTCGCAAATTACATACACAATTTTAAAAAGAAAGACAACAGTTAAGTCTTGGGAATCTGACTAAAAAAGACATTGTTTGCCAATTTATAAGAAAATTGGATGGGAAGCTTGTCTCTGACGATAGACGTCAATCAAGCTGTATATTCTTGTACATATTTATATCTTTGTCTTTTCCTAATAATTGGGATTTGTTTTGTTGTTTTCTTTTATTTTCTCCGACAGAATCCCGACCTTTTTGACTATCACGATTCATTATACTATTTAACTAATAATTTTCATTTGGCAGGTACTAGTTCTATTATTGTTACTCACATTTTTTAGGTGTTATAAATTCAATTCATCATTGCACATTTGAAAGCATCCAGAGTAAAACATGGAAGCCACTTCAAGAAGACGAGTTGAAAATATCTGCGTGTTTTGCGGTAGTAGTGTTGGTACTAAACCACAATACGTAGAAGCAGCACAAGAATTGGGTCGAGTCTTAGCTGCAAGAAATATGCACTTAGTATATGGCGGTGGCAATCTTGGACTTATGGGAATCATCCCAAAACCTTTGGCGGAGGCAAATCTTATTGAACCATCAAATGGAGAGGAACTGATCGTGCCAGGTATGTTTGAACGATTGGTAGAAATGATTAACCGTGCTGATGCTTTTATTACTTTGTCAGGTGGCTTGGGTACATTGGAGGAAATATTTACAGTGTTATCTTGGGCGAACTTGAACATACACCAGAAACCGCTTGGACTGTACAACGTTGAAGGATTTTATGATTTTCTTTGTGTGTTTCTTGATGATGCTCGAAGAAATGGGTTCGTGTCAAAACCTATGAAAGAACTCCTCTTTACTGCCAGAACTGCTCCGGATCTAATTGACCAAATCTTAGCCTATGAACCACAAGTTGACCCTATCCTTTCAAAGATAAATTAGTCCGAGGACGATCGTGGTAAGAGGCGTCGTGTTAATCTGGATCTTAACCTTTAACTTTTCGTGTAGAATTTCAGCTAACCAGGTATTATCTTCTAAACTCTTCTTCTACCGTTTTAAACATAGGGGACAATGTCTCATTTAGGTTTGGGGGAGGGAATTAGTTGATTAGTATCTTCTTTTTAGTTGTGTGTTGTTTTTATTTTTAGTCCAAAATTTTCGAAAAATACAAAAAAATTTCAAAAATTACAAAAATATTTTGTGTTTTTGTGTTTTTATTTTGACTAAAAATGTGAAATTGGTAAGAGATAGCTGAGTAAGGAGTTTTCACTCCTGAGACGTATCTCAAATCTATTTCGAAACAAGTTAATTTTTGTTTATTTCCTTTTAAATTATTTAATTGTGAATTCTCCATAAAACTGACTAAATGGATCTTCATATGCTCAGTTAGCAGATATTATCAACATGCATTGTAACGTATGGACATGAGCTATAATTGAAAAGTTTGTAATATTCAGTGCTCTAGTTTAATTGGAGGAAGCATCTCAGAAAGTGATGGAGTAAAAAAAAATCTGAGATCCGAGTTATTAAGTTTGTAATGGTGTTTTAACACCTAGTGCCCTATAGCCAACTGGTTTGGGAGTCACTGGCCCAAAGCTCGCTACATGGATCAAAGATGTTGCAAAAATATATATATATATCTAAAGTCTGAGTAATTAAGTCTGTAGGGGTGTCTTAACATCTGGTGCCCTAAAGCCAACTGGTTTGGGAGTCACCGACCTAATACTCGCTACATAGACGAAAGGTATTGTATATAAATAAAAAAAAAATCTAAAATCAAAGAAAAAAATCAGAAAAATGAGAAAAATTATTCCATTGCCATAAAAAAGGTGTGAAATCTGATAGAACTTTAGGACAAAAATATTACGCTCTTATCAACTACACTTGTGACTGTTGTGGGCAAAAATGAGATTGATTAATACTTTGTTGGCTGTGTATATGGAGAATGGTAAATATAATCGGAGAATTTACTTATTCGGTAATTTAGAAAGAAACAAAACAACTAGTAACTTGGAGTAGAAGTTTCACCTGATTAGTCACTAACTTTCTTTATTCTCTTTTCTCTTGTCTTTTTGCTTTTGTGTGCATTAGTTTTACTACCTTTTTACTTTTGTAAAATTTTGTGGGTATCATTGTTGTAAACCCTCACAAGACTACAACTCGTCCACTACGGACACCTAGGGGTTTAAAGGCTTGTTGCATACGCTAAATGCAACCGTGATCCCTACGAAAGTGGCTTAGTTTAATTTTTTTTTTATTTTGCTCGAGGACTAGCAAAATGTTAGGTTTGGGGGTGTGATGAGCGGAAAATATATCAATATTTACCGCCCATTTAACTTAATATTTTGTTTAGCTCGGGTTTGATGAACATTTTGATGTGTTTTAGTTTATTTTGCAGATAAAATAATATCGAGTCTCAATGAAATCATTTAGGACAAAATATGGGTCAAATAAGGGCAATTATTGGACTTGATATTTTAATTTTGGAGATTGGAAACTTGAAAGGGCATTTTTGACAAAGTACAGTTATGGAAATTCCAATTTTTCACATCTGTCGTATTTTGGGCATAACCTTTTACTCCAATATGGAATTGAGCTGATTCGAGTTCCAGATTAAAGAAGACTCAAAGATCTACAACTTTGAAAGACAAAATATTTTCGAATTCTGAAGATTTCATGACCGAAATTGATGAACCATCCAGAAGTGTGTTGTGTGTAATTATTAAAGTCATTTTCAATCATTTTCAAAGCAAAAAATAAATTAATAAATAAATTATCAAATTATCAAATCATCACCAAACATGATAAGAAATTAGTGGAGAAATTAATAATGGATTTGGTGGAGTAATTAGTGGAGAAATTAATAATGGATTTGGTGGAGAATTTGATGGATGATTTGATGGAGGCAAAATTTTGCCTATAAATACCAAGCCGTTTCATTTGTAAAATTCATACTTTCTTCTAAGGAATTCCTTAAGAATACTAAGAATATTGTATCTTGTTTGTTTATTTACAGCTTTCAGTAATTAATTTCCGCTTTCGCACTTTCCTTTCTTTACTTTTCAGTTTTCACTTTCCGTAATTTACTTTTACGCACAGTACTTTTCTTTCTTTAATTTTCAGTTTTTACTTTTCAGTAATGAGGAGGTAACTTCCCCCTGCTAGGGTGAAATGTAATTCTTTTACTATTGCTATTTAGATTAATCTCCCTTTAATATAATATATTCACTATTTAAAATTTGACATAAAAAGGATACCGCCAGATTGATCGGTTGGTAATTCATTTTAATATGGTTTAAACTTGACTAAGGATACCGCCAGATTGGTCGGTTGGTAATTAAATTTTCTTACCGCCTATATGGCAGGTTTATTTTGGTTCCGCCTTAATGGCCGGTTGGACTTAATTTGACTTAATCAGGATACCGCCTATATGGCTAGTTGGTAATGTTATCACAAGTTTATATATTATATTATGGGAGATATCTAAATTAGTAGTAGTAAAAGTTGATCTTTTTGCCTTAGCATTTTATTTTATTTTATTGCAATTTACTTTTCAACTTTTACTTTACCGCAATTACTTTTCAGTATTTTTACTTTATGTCTTTTAAAGCCCTAGTTATTTGTTGTAACTAAATTAGTTATCTGGGGTTGTGATGACTTTTAATATCACCGGTTTATAAGGGGTTAGATTATAGTTTGGGTAATATAAAGATTTATTTATTGAGTCTTAATCTTAATGCTTTTTCATTAACTGGCCATTAATAAAATTGAACTGGGAAACTTAAAATGAACTAGACATAGGGATTTTATGTTTAAGACCTTAGACTCAATAGCCCATGATCTTCCTTGAGGATAGATAACCCTTTAATAGATTTCCTTACAGGATAGACATATACCTGTCGGGCGGGGGTAGCCATAATTGGAACTTAAACTTAATGAATCCAAATAATTTGGTTGACATAAACATATGGTTCAATTGGGTTAAACTGGGTATTTGCGTCTGACCATCGACAGAGGCTTTCAAATAATTTAGTGTTCCAGGATAATAAATCAATATATTACCCAACTATAAAATAATCACTTCATCTTTAAAATGGTATTGGAGGAAATCACAACCCTAGATAGTTTTTTAATATTGAATTTTCTTAAAATCTATTTTCGAACAATTTTATTTACTTGTTTTTAAATTTAGGATTGTCACCATTTCAAATCAATCAAACAACCTGTTAGATACTAGTAATCATTTGACCTCATAAAATTAATAGCTTAGGTATTAAGTCCTTGTGGAATCGATACTTTTTATACTACTTGAACGATACGTGCGCTTGCGTTATACGCGTGTGTAAGCACCGGTCAATAGTGTTACTTAGTCGAAGCATTTTGTGGTTCCTGCCATAACCCTCAAAGGTCAACTCGATAAGAATTCATGTTGTAGGATATATTCCGTAATTTTTGTAACTATACGATGTTCTACATTTGTGTTATGGTAGTTGACATGAATATAGTATGATACGGAGCCCTTCAAGTTGTCTGTATGTCTTGGGGTAAAACTGAATTGGGTAAAAAAAATTATCCTGAGAAATGGTCTCGTGTAGTGACGCACAGAGTTGTGCGTCGCGACGCGACCTGGAAAGGTCGAGACAGTGGCTTGGTTTCTGGTTCGCGTCACGGCACGAGTCCATATGTGTCACAACACACGCAAGACATAATCGAATTTGGCCTTGTTTTTCCAGAACACGTCGCGACGCAAGGTGCTTGGTGTCGCCACGCGAGGCCGGTTTGGGGGCCTAATATCATCTTTTCCAAGTCGAACTTGCTTTACCATACTTCCCCACATTAAAACCATCACATAAACCTAACTTTAATTACACAATGTATACTCAAGAGACATATATACATAATCCCACTTTATGAACCAATTTATCATTAACATAAACACAAAAAGCACATTCAACTTCCCCTTCCAATACATTCACATACACAAAGTCCTCAATCCAACATATATAATACCATCACAAGGAACTTTTCCAACTTCAAAACTCACCTTATATCATCACCTATTATCCAACCATTCTTTAAAATTCTAAGATCACCAAAACATAATCCCTCAATTATATCCATAGTCTTACCATCATTATTACATGTTTATAACTTCAAAACATTTCCCAAAATACATGTTACTAACTCTATCAAAGCCAATTATACAACTTCCTTTGCTAGGGTAAAGTAAGGTGCAAATTGGGGCTCCAACAATTCAATCTTAAAACTGAAAAATAGAAGAGGAAAGTGATAAGAAACTTACTTCGCATAAGATGGACTTGAATTTATCACTTGATGCTTCCCAAAATTAGCTTGAAGTTTGAGAAAACAATTTGAAGAATTTCCCTCCTCACCACTCACGTTTTGATGTTAAAGAATAGAGTGAATAGTGTGTTATTTATAGACAAATGGGGGTGATTTTGTGATGAATTGAATGGTTGAGATGATGCCACATCACCCACTTCTGGTGAATTCTCGAAATTAATGTAGCATCCGCGGAAATTATGATGTTTGACCCATTTCTGGTCCAAATTTGGAAAAAGTTTCAACACATAAGTTGTAGCTCTCGGTTTAAGATTTCTGACGATATCTTTTTCATAAAAATCGGAGATTGTATGAAACAGTTACGACCCTATTACTAAAGGTTGTTTAAGGTGGGACGTAAACTAAGTTCTGCGTCGAAATTTCAAAAAATCTTTTGAATGTCCCGAATGTCATTCATGAGCACGTACTTGCTCGAACATGATTTATAGCAAGTATTGTACCTCTGAACTTTAATAGTCGTCAAGCTCAGGTAATGTATAAGTCATCGGGGTCACCGGATGTTACAGAATGATTGTTAAACATATATGATGACCTTGATTTGTAGAGTTCAGAAAGGTCGTTCGTGTTCTTCACGAATTCGGAGGTGGCCGAATTGCGTACATATTAGCTAGGTTTATATGACGAACATGTCTGAACTTGTAGAGTCCCAATATGAAATGTACTTGTTGAGCACTTGGGTAGACGATTAATTTTGATAAAAACATAATATTCAAAGTTATAATTATCAACTAAGATAATCAAGTGTTATTGGATAACATTGATTATTTACTTTGACCTAATTGGATTAATCCAATACTTACACAAGGGCTTAATTCTAAAATCATAATTATCTCTATCATTTGAGGATATTATGGTAATTGTAAGTATGTAATAATATGTGGTTTTGGCTTGATTTAATTGGATTAAATCAAAGTGGAAAATATTGAACTAATCCATTTCCTAATCCTTATCTTGATTTAATTGGATTAAATCAAAGTGGTAGACAATGGAGATTAGTCACACCTAATTATACATATTTTGACAAATTAGATTAAGCCCACATAAAATTTGATTACAACTTTTATTAATTAAAATTACCTAAATTTTGCATAAATTGCAAGCTTTAGGAAGGTTTTAATTAAGCAAAAAAGCAAAAGCTTGAGAAAGCTAAATACAAGAAAGAATTAGAGAAATTAGCCTAAGTTAGAGAAGTGTTTAGAGAAGCTTTGTGATATCTCAACAACATTTCAATTAGGAGAAATCAAGAATGGATCTTGGAGTGAAGCTTGCTAGTATTGGAATCAAGATTGGATCTTGGAGTCAAGCTTGCTAACTTTGAATTTTCTCCACAACATTTCAACAAGGAGAAGTAGATTGGATCTTTGAATCAATCTTGCTAGGTAAGTTTGATCTTCTCTAAAAGCTATGTTTTTCATTAGTGAGACATATAGTGATGAATTATGTATTAGATACATAATGTTGAAATTAGGCTAATTAATTGTGTTAGGATGATTTAGAAGTATAAACACAATATGCTTGTAATTGGGTCAAAATTTTATGTTAGACATAGACATAAAATTAGAGTTTGGAACTCTAGATGAAAGCTTAGAGTTATGACTATCATTCTAGAATCATTTGACCACCTTTTGGTGACCTAGAATTATTCACGGGTCATTTCATTGTGAAATTCTAATTTGGTTTGTGTTTCAAAATTTACGCAAGTGCGTATTTAGAATAAATTTATATTTTTGTAAAAAATATCTGATATTTTATAAATTTTGATTTTTGTTCTATAACATGTGTTGATGTTGGTTTTGATATTAAAATTAATTTTGGTTGTTTTGGAAGTATTTAGGGAAGGTTGGAAGGATTTAGGGTTGAAAAACTTAATTTCTTTAGCTTTCTATTTCCAGAGAGCTGAATGACATTTGAGAAACAAATGAAATAAAAAATAATTAAAAAAAAATCAGTTGGACACTACAGTACTGTAGCGTGCGCGTCACGAGTTACACGCAGGGAATTTTGTTTTTCTCTGTTTTTGAGTTTCTTAACTCCGATTCATCCCCGGTTTTTTCATGTACACTCGTAAAGAAATATAGTATTTTATTTAATATTTTAAAATAAAACCCATACCTTATATCCATGGGTTAGACCCACTTCCATTGCGCGGGTTTCCAATCCGATCCTAGGGGTTCCACATCCCCCCCCCCAACAACACCCAATTTTCTAGTTATGCATCCAAAGAATTATTTCATCAACATAAGAAATCAAAATCAAAATATAAATATATAAATATAAATTTAATTATTATTGTACAAATGTGCTAAATTAAAAAAGGATTAATGAAATTATAAGTGTAAAATAATTAATTTCTCTTTTATTAAGTGTACACTTTTTAATGTTCATCATACCCCCCAACCAGTTTATTACTAGTCCTCAGTAATTTAAGCGAAAACTTTAAAAAAAATCTTATCCAAGTCAGTAATTGTTTTCTTTCGTACTTTTTACCATTCTTCCATACATACATAAAATAAAGTATCAATCAATTCATTATGCCCACAATATTCACAGGTCTCGTTGAAAAGAAAATAATATTTTTGTCCTAAAGTTATATCAGAATTCACACCTTTTGGCAATGGTAATTTATTTATATACAAAAATAGTTTTTTTATAATGCATCTTTAACCCTCGTAACGAGCTTTGGGCCAGTGACTCTCAAACCAGTTGGCTTTAGGACACTAGGTGTTAAGACACCCCTATGGACTTAATTGATCGGATCTCATAGTTAAAAAAGAAAGAGTGTTCATTCCTTAAGCTTTCTCGTTAACTCTTGTAACGAGCTTTAGGTCATTGACTCCCAGACCAGTTGGCATTAGGGCACTAAGTGTTAAAATATTCATACGGACTTAATTGCTTGAGTTAGAGATGCTATGAAATTGAACTTATTCAAACACATATTTTTTTAAACTCAAGCTCTACCATTTTACGCAAACAATCATTGCTTACTGGGGCAAGATGTCTGGTTACTAAGTAAAAGCTTGATTATTATTATCATTTTTTAAACTAACTCAAGATCTACCGTTTTACGCGAACAATCACTACTTGCCGAGACAAGATATCTGATTACTAAGTAAAAGCTTGGTTTGTATTTTTTTTAATAAAAACATAAATTCATTGCCTTTAGGTGACATCTCCAACAAATTGGAGAACTGAATATTACAAAATTTTCACTTACAACCCACGATCATCTGTTACCGTGTATGCTGATAATATCTGTCAAATGAGCATATGAAAATCAAATTTAATCAATATTATGGAAAATTCAAAAATTTAAATGATTCAAAAAGAAAGGAACAAAAATAATTTGTTACGAATTACATTGAGATGCGTTTCAGGAGTGAAAACTCCTTACATTGTCATCTCTGAATAACAATTCCACTTGGTTAATCAAAACTTTATTGTTGGTTGTGTGTAGTTTTTTTTTTGTTAAAATGATAAAAAAAAATCAACACAAATATTTTTTATTTTTTTTGTACACAAAATAACAACAAATCAAAAATAATATAAAAAACATTTTTATATAAAACAATAACACGAAAACGGGAAAAAAAAACTAAAACTGTCTAGTCAACTATCCACTCCCCCCAATCAAATTGAGACAGTGTCCCGAGTCTGAATAACAAGAAGTAGAGCTTAGAAGACATCACCTAGTTTGTGTGGAATTGACAATTGAATCTACGACTATTTAAAAGAAAAAAGTTACAAATTAAGATTCAAGTCCACTCTACACCTCTTGCCATGATCGTTATCAGACCAGTTCAACTTGGAAAGAATGAGGTCGATTTTTAGTTCATAAGCTAAGAGTTGGTCAATTAATTCATCAATTTTTATTACAGTTAAGATGATATCTTTTATCCTTTTTCAAAAAAAAAAAGATGATATCTTTTATCGATTTCGAAATGAACCCAAGTCTTTTGGCATCCTCAAGAAATACTAAAAGAAAATCAAAAAAGTGATCAACATTAAGTAGTCCAATGGATTTTGGGTGAATGTTTAATTTCGCCCATGACGCAACTGTGAATATTTCCTCCAACGTGCCCAGCCAATGTGGTAAAGAAAAAAGTGTCAGTATGATTAATCATTTCATTAAGTCTTCCAGACATACATGAGACAATGTATTCTTCTCCATTTGATTTTCCAATAAGGCTTATGTCTGCCAAAGGTTTTGGAATGATCACCAAAACTTTACTGCCACCTTCTTGCATGGCCTTTAAAACATATCTCATCAATTCAAGATTTCCACTGCCATATACTATGTGCATGTTTCTTTCCGCCATAACTCTACCCAATTCTTTTACAGCTTCAACAAATGATGGTTTAGTTCCAATGCTAGTTCCATAAAACCAAAGATATTAGTGACTCGTCGTCTTGAAGTTTTCTCCATTTTATTCTCTCTTATATGTATCTGTTGAATAGGGAAATGATGAGTTGTATTTATAGATCCTGAAAAATGGTGAGTAATAAAAGCACTAGTACCTGCAAAATGACAATTTTCAGATGAACATTAAAATAGACCGTGAAAGTCAAAAAGTTTAGATATTGTCAGCAAAAGTAAAGGAAATCAAGACAGTAAATTAAAATAAAGAAAATCAAAGCAATAAATTAAAACAATATGTACTGGTAGTTGTGATTGTGGCTCATATCTTCCTCTGGTTTTACGTCCAGTAACGGATTGAAAGACCTCTATGGTTCAGGGATATGCTTCCCATCCAATTTTCTTATAAATTGGCAAACAGGGTTTTTAAAGTCAGATTCCTGAGACTGTATTATTATCTTTATTTTTGAAATTGTGTATTCAAATTGCGAATTACTCGATTAACATGTCCACTATGATGAATCTCAAGAGTCAATCATATATCATCTAAAGACTTCTTACTCAAGCCATCTCTAATGAATTGAATTTTATCTTCGCGATTGTCAGACACGAACGACAACGAGTGTTGCACGTCCAGCTTACATATTTATAACAAACACCTAATTGTTTAGCTCGACAGCTTTTAGCATGAGTGTTTTTCCCTCAATCAAGTATGTAAGAAATGAAAGAGTCAGATGACTCACTTTACAAGCGAACTCTTACTTCAATTACCCAACGAATATCACTAGAATACCATTGATCATAAAAAAGCCACATTCTTTCGGTGCGTGCTTTGTAAATTTTCAATAGAGTATTTTAGGGAGAGAAGGAAAATGATTGTGAAATTTTACGAGAATTCTTCCATGCCTTGATTGTAGAGTATTAGTAATTTTACGAAACTAAAAGAATAGACTGAGAGTCACAGAATACCATTATCCGTTATTTAATCGGGGTGCAAGACTATGACAAATAGAAAAAAAATGTTGCAAAACTCAAGAAAAAATAGAAATTAGACAAATACGAAAGAAAAGAAAAGAAAATACATCAATCATCGTACACTGAGTTTGAAAGGAAAATAGATTCTTGAAAATTTGAACACTCCAAAAATGGTTTCAGACGTTGTCCATTCACTTTAAATACATCACAATCCCTAGGATTTTCAATGTCAATAGCTCCATATGGGTAAACGTGCTTCACAATAAATGGCCACTCCATTTGGATTTCAATTTTCCAGGAAATAAATGAAGACGATAATTTTAAAGTACAATTTTTTGACCAATTTCAAATATTTTTCGTGAAATTCGACTATCATGAAAGGCCTTAGTTTTTGCTTTAAGAATTTTTGCATTCTCATTTGAATCATTCATTAACTCTTTAAGTTCATTTAATTGCAATTTACATTCATTAATGGCGTTTTCAAGGTTTGAATTGAATGCTTTAATAGCCCAATATGCATTATGCTTAAGTTCTACAGGAAAGTGACAAGGTTTTCCATAAACTAGAAGATATAAAGAAATTCTCAAAGATGTTTTAAAAGTTGTTTAATATGCTCAAATTGCATCAGTTAGTCGAAAAAACCAATCTATGTGATTTGGATTAACCATTTTTTCCAAAATTTATTTTATTTCCATATTCGCTAGTTCAACTTGACCATTTGTCCAATGGTGATAGGAGGTAGAAACTTTATATGTAATTCCATACTTTTTCATTAAGGACTCAAAAGGTTTGTTACAAAAATATTTACCTCCATCAGTTATAATGGTCTGAGGGATTCCAAATCGACTTAAAATATTTTCTTTAAAAATTTAATCACAGTTTTGTGATCATTGTTTCGACAATGAATCGCCTCAACCCATTTTGAGACGTAATCGACTGTAACTAAAATATATAAATATCCAAATGACGATGGAAATGGACCCATGAAATCTACTCCCCAACAATCAAAGATTTCGATGACAATGGTGATATTTAAGGGCATCATGTCTCTTTTTGAAATGGATCTCAACTTTTGACCATTTTCACAAGTTTTGCAGAAAGCATGTGTATCTTTAAATAGGGTAGGCCAATAAAATCCACACTGTAAGATTTTTGTAGCTGTTTTTTTAGATGAGAGGTGACCTCCGCATGCTTGTGAATGACAAAACTGAATAACACCATTTATCTCATTATTTGGTATTCATCGTCGGAAAATCTAATCATGGCAATACTTGAAAAGATATGGATTGTCCCAGTAGAATCTTTTGACTTCGTTCAAAAATTTCTTCATATCTTGATGACTCCAATCTGGAGGTATTTTTCCTATTGCAAGAAAATTAATAATATTAGCATACCAAGGCATTGTATTTACAGAAAATAAAAAATCATCAGGAAAAAAGTCATTGATATGAGTTGTGTCAATTGATGACTCATTTTTTAGTCTCGATAAATGATTTATAACCACATTCTCTGCTCATTTCTTGTCCTTGATTGTGAGATTGAATTCTTGAAGCAACAAAATCCACCGCAGTAATATTGGCTTTGCATCCTGTTTAGACATCATATATCTAACAGCAGCATGGTCAGAATAAACAATGGTTGAGGAACCAATTAAATATTATCGAAATTTATCCAATGTAAATATTACATCAAGTAGTTCTTTTTTCGTGGTAGTGTAATTCATTTGTGTACTGTTTAAAGTTCTACTTGCGTAATAAATTACATACGGCTTACCATTCTTTCTCTGTCCTAATATTGCGCCAACTGCATAATCACTGGCATCACACTTTAGCTCAAAAGGCAAAGACCAATCAGATGATTGCATTATAGGAGCAGAAGTTAAAAGACTGATAATATTTTCAAATGATTTTTGACATTCTTCTGTCTATTCAAATATTGCATCTTTCAATATGAAGTTACACAATGGCCTGGATATGGTAATAAAGCATTTAATGAACCTCCTATAAAATCATGTATGTCCTTAAAAAGAACGGATTTCTTTGATTGTTTTGGTGGTGGCAATTTATATATCACCTCTATTTTTACCCTGTCAACCTCAATACCTTTCGATGACACAATGTAACCCAAAATAATTCATGAATTAGTCATGAAATTGCATTTTCTCAGTTTAACATAAGTCATTTTTCTTCACATCTTTTCAAAATATTTTCCAAATTATTCAAGCAATTATCAAATGAGTTCCTAAAAATAATTATATCATCCATAAAGACCTCTAAACAATGTTAACCATGTCACTAAATATGCTTAACATGCATCGTTAGAATGTTGTCGGTGCATTAGAAAGTCCAAAAGGTATTTTCCTAAATGTAAATGTTCCAAAGGGACATATGAATGTGGTATTTTTTCTAGTTTTCTAAAGTAATAGGAATTCGATAATATCCTAAGTAACCGTGAAGAAAGCAATAGTAAGGATGTCTTACTACTCTTTCTAAAATTTGGTCAAGAAATTGTAAAGGAAACTGATCTTTTCTAGTGGCGTCATTTAGTTTTCTATAATCAATGCACATACGCCAACTAGATGGGATTCGGGTTGGAATTCATTCTCATTTATCATTTTTTATGACAGTTATTCCAAACTCTTTACGCACAACTTGTGTAGGACTTACCCACTTATTATCGGAGATATGGTAGATAATGCCTACATCAAGAAGTTTAAGGACTTCTGTTTTTACCACTTATTTCATGTGAGGGTCTAATCTTCATTAGGGTTAATGATATGTCCTAGCATTATCTTCTAAATATATTATGTGTGTGCAGATCAAAGGATTAATGCATTGTGTCTTTTAAAGTCCATCAAATTGCCAATTTATGTTCTCTTAACATGTTTAACAACTTACCTTTTTGATTACTTGTGAGGGAAGAAGAAATTACCATATGGTAATTTTGTTCATCTCCAAGAAATGCATAATTCAATCCTTTTGGCAAAGTCTTTAATTCCAATTTGGGTTATTCCTCATGTTTTTCTTCTGACAGTGTTCTTAATTCCTCAAAATTATATTTCTCTTCATCGTCTTTCAGTATCTGTGTGGAATCAAGTAAAAAATCATTAGGATTATTTATCTTTTAAATGTATTCTGTGTGTGCAGATCAAAGTATTAATGTTTTTTTTATGTATTTTAAAGTCCATCAAATTGCCAGTTTATATTCTCTTAACACATTTAACAACTTACCTTCTTGATTACTTGTGAGAGAATAAGAAATTACCATATGGTAAATTTATTCATCTCCAAGAAATGCATACTTCAATCCTTTTGGCAAAGTCTTTAATTCCAATTTGGGTTATTCCTCATGGTTTTCTTCTTACAGTGTTCCTAGTTCCTCAAATTTTTATTTTTCTCCATCATCTTTCAGTACATATGTGGAATCAAGTAAGAAATCATTAGGGATATCCAAATCTAATTGCGTACTTGATAAACTCCCCTGAATATGTTTCTCTAAAATTGATTCAATTAGTTTCATGCTCTCATTTTCAATGTCCCCATCGTATGGTTGTGTGCACATGTGTAGGAGCGAAATGGGGTTTACCGCTATACCTAAGATGCTCGGCGACCACGATATTGTTGGGCTCGCAGCCCGTAGAGAGTACATAGTAGCCCGCAGGGGACCAAACAGGAGAATAAAAGAGTCGCCACACAGTGTGAACTGGGAAAATATTTAAGGCCGCACTCACCCCTCACAAGGAAAGACCTCAAACCGTTGGGTTCGGAATGGTCCCTTACTTATGCCAGTATAATGGACGGGTTCACACAATGGTATAGCCAAGTCTTAAATGTAATTCATACACAAAAGCGAATAAAAATGTAATAACATACCCAAGCAAATAATAAACACAATAACACGATTCCAAAAGCATATTAAATTAAGAAGTACGAGATGCAATAAGGAAAATCAATTAAAAGCGGGAAAAGCGTCAATAAATAAATAGTAAACAAAAGGGGGGTTAATCACGCATGTATGAATATCTCCCGAGTGGCACGTGGAGTTGTATCCCCAGTACAAACCGCATTAACGTCCATTCGGATTCGGCTACGGAATTTACGTTTGGGTTTCCATCCGATATACCGCAAGAGATAATAACACACATAAACATTAATACAATGTAAATAAAAAAAATAATATAATAATACCGTTAGGATTGGTGCTCCAAGTGCCAATTCGGATCGTATCTATGTCCGATTCACAAATACGAGCAAATATATTTTCCATAATATTACTTAATTTAATGGTAGCACCCTTGTCTTTCATACACTTATTCGATCTAATTGAGATTAGATATTTGATTATGATTAGATCGAAACTGAATTTGGTTCAGTGATACGTGTATATTAGACAAAGACCCTAGGATTTACAGTATAGTATGCAGTTACAACATAGTTTGTAATTGACATTGGAAAGCACACTATTAGTTGTATATCCTTAAATAAAGTTCCTGGTCAAGATTTGCTAACACAGGTCGGTTAGTAAAATCCGTTGAGACCGGTACATGTCGTATATCGTGACTTGGTCTGATGGTTTATCCCAGTAAACCATAAGTCTTGGGAGACTCATATATACATGTAGGTGTTTATTCGATAAAACACTGAATGACTCACTGAAGGTTTCCTAATATATGGTACACCAACGTCAATAGGAACCTTCTCGAGTTGAGCGAGCATAGTGGTCATTCGACTTGAGATACCACTGTGGATATATGAGCTATCCTCCATACTTTGATGGCAGTCACGTCAACGATCTAGTCATGATCAGACCTCCGCCTGTTCGTTGGGTGTGGACTGATGATAATGATATCATGTGCGTATCAAGATATGATCTGTCAGTCTTGTGTACAGGACATAGGCATCCTCACGTGTTTACGATCTAGTAAATCCATGGCCGTGGTATAACGTCGGAAACCAATTTCAATTGTTATTTCGTGATCATAAATTGAAAGTCGATTGTATTATACCGAACATATTTGACGTTCTGATCTATATCCCATGTATAATACGGATAGTCTGTGACGGAGGGATTATACATATGCTATGACCTCAACTTGCATAGTTTAGCGAGATTATCTGTGGTCGTCATAATCCATGAGTGGGTGGATTATGGAAATGAAATTAGATTTCGTGATGGATATACATAAACTTATAGAGTCGCACAATATGAAGTGTACTTGTTGAGCATTTGAGTAACGCGATATGAATAATACAGATTATTCATAATACTTCACCGGATTAAATAAGTTAATTCGGATCGTTTAATCGGTTAAACGATAACACATGCATTAGGGGATTTTGACCGATAATAATTATTGTGTATTTGTATTTGATACATAATACGATTAAATACACATTAATTATTCGTCAAATGAGATTTTGACACATGCCATAAATATATGTATTTATTATTTATTGTAAATAAAATACATATATGTATGTTGATTATTTATTTAATCATTTAATTGTTAAATAATTAAAAATTGATATTTTAATAGCTTATCCAATTTGCCATTATTTGAATGATAAATGGCAAGATATTATTGGAACTTTAGGCATGAATTTATTACTCTTTTGTTTGATTATGATTGGATATTAAAAGGTGTAATTCATTTATTTATTTGATAAATTTCAAAAGACAATTCTACCCCTCCTTTTGTTAGAATCAGTCAACACTTTAAAAGGAAGCAAATTGTTTTCTTCTTTCCCAATTTTTTTTGCTGCTGCCGAAAGCCCTATTAGAAAATGGGTTTTCATTTTGAATGATGATCCAAGCAATCAAAGTGAAGGAAACCATCAAGAAAAGCTTAGGAAAGATGGAGATTAGTAGGTAATATTTTACTTCCTTGAGTTAGAAAATTAGTTTCTTATTTCTTGGCGTTTTAGAATTTTTCTAGGGTTCTTTCATTTGAGAAAAAAATTGGGGCTTTTGGGTTATGGATCAAATTTTGGAAGTGTTGGCATGTGTGAAATGTAGATTTGAAGGTAATTAATGTAATTAGTTTCAAATTTAATCAATTTGTTCATTTGATGAATTATTGCCATTCTAGAGTTATTTATCCACTCTAAATAGCATAGAATTGTTCTAGAGTTGTTCATTTATGGTGGGATTCATTTTGTGATGGATTAATAAGATAAATCTTGGTTTTAATTGGATTAAAGCATGAATTTATGCTCAATTTTGTTTTCTGGTATGACCTGGAAATGATTCTGATTTTGTCTTGAAATTGGTGTCTTTTGAATGTTTTGGATTTATTTTGGGAGTTGGCACAATTTCCGGAAAGTGTTTCCGACTTGAAATAAGCGAAAACGGCCAAAAACGGCGTTATCGGGTGGATTTTGAGCCAACCGGGTGACAGCTGTCCAAACAGTGAATCTGTCACTGTTTGGGCTGCCCATGAACTGCACTGAGACTATTGGAGCTGACCTGGGCAGTTTCCATAAGTGTCGGGTGGTTGGTTCGGTCAAAAACGCATTTTAGGCCATTTTACGGAAAAAACGGTTTTCGTAAAAGTTTCGTGAGTTTTCACTATATTTATATTGATATGTGATATTGAATAAATAGGTTTAAGTGAAATATGAATAAATTATTCATATTAGATATTGAATAATTTATTCAGTATTTTGAAAAGGTTTTAAAATATGATTTCGCCCGAACCCGCGCTTCCGCTGTGCCCCATGGCCCAAAACCCCAATAAAAATGGTATCAGAGCGGGTCTGATGCTTCATCCATTACATTATTCATGCTTGATATTAGATATATAATCCAATTTAATGTTCGCACATGCTAGGAATCTAGATATGTTTCTTAACTGTTCAGTTCTACGCTAACGGAAAATATAACGGAAATTTAATAGTTAAATTATGTTATGTTTTCTAAAGTAGAATTGAAATGTTTATAAAATTATTTAGATTAAAATTCTGCATTGGATGTAGAGTATAGATTCTGTAGGAAAATCTCCGCTTTTAAATATGACTGTAAAGTAACGTGTATTGGATGCATGTTTCTTGGTCCGTCTTGTCAATACGATTTATGGGTAACTTTCTATGGCTGCATCCGAGATCGTGCCAAAGCAGTGAGGGTGTAGTTGATAGAATTTTATCCATGCCAGTTGTATAATGATACTAGACAAATTCAAGTGAAAGTGGAAATCCTGAACATGCCAAAGCTGTCAAGACTACATCGGTAGCTTGAGTTTGTCATTGACAAGTGAAGCCATGATACGCCTCCCTGTGAACGTGACAAAGCTGTCACAGCGAGAAGCGCTCAGGACCGAAACTAGGAGTTACTGGCGAGTGATTGACAATGAGTTATCTACCTAATGAATATACGTAGGCGGGATTGTGCCAAATCTGTGAGTCGAAATATATTCATGGGATCCCACTCTCACTATGGAATTCGATTTAATTATTGAATTCCCGTTGGGGATTATGGTATTACGTAAAGTAGTGGGAGACACTGCTGAGTTTAAAATCATAACTCAGGCAGTGTGAAATATTATGGAGTTTACTGCTTTGTTTTTCCTTATATTCTATACTATTTATAGATTTATGCTTCTAATCCACTGCATGTCTTTTATTAGAATAGATTTTCTGACTTTACTTATGGTTGCGTAGTTCTAGAATAGTTTCTAGAAAGATGGTAGACTTAGATATTGTTAGATTAGTTGAAACCATCGGGAACTGTTGTTCCGATTTCTTTAAAAATCAAGATGGTTTGTGACTTAGTTTCTAAGTCACAATTAGGTAATCTAAAAGGATATATGTGTTTAGGATATTATTCTAGTTAGAACTGTTTCTTATGCAGTAAGAATTGACACGAATCAGTTCATGTCTCGAGATTCTTGACTGGCATTAAGAAAACCCTTTAAGTGTTTGTTTATCTTTTAATGACGTTTCTTAGCTTTGGTGACTTTTAGAAGTCGCGTGTATGAAACAGTTTGTTAATCAATTATTTGCAATCGTTGTGAAAAAATTGAACGCAAATCATAAAGCTTAAAAAATTAGATATGTATAGTTGTGTATAGAGAATATCAATTCTCGCAATACGACAACTGTATGTATTGGATACCAGATCTCCCGTCTAATTATTTAAAATAATATTTAATAACTATTTTGATATTTGATATCATAAATTGTGACTATTGGATAGTTACTTGTTCTGTATAAACAGTTGTTACATATTTTAATACGACTAGTAGTGTCATTAATGAAAGATAAACATTAAGAAAAACAATCCAGTAAAATAAATAACTGGGATATGTGCTTTAAGAGATTTTATCATAAAATCATTATATGCTTATTCCGTATAGAAAATGACATGATCCAGGCCGACAACAAACCAAAGGACGCATTACAAGTACCAGAAGGGCCAATTACGAGGCAGAGGACCAAAAGACTCAGAGAAGCAATGGCGGGATTAGTTCAGAGTTTTATGGCCGACTGCAACAAACAAATAGAGATGCATGTGGCTTCGATGGAAAGGGCCCAAAACCATTTCACTTGGCCCAAATCAGTTTAGAATAAAGCTTTCTAGGCATTTAAAGACTTAAAGACTTGATATTTGTGTAATTTCGTTTTTATGGGCATTATTGTCTTTTTGCCTTTAGGGTTTCTTTTTGTAACACTATTTAAGCTTACTTTCTTCTTCATTTGAGGCAACCAACGAATTTGTAAACTCAAAAAGCTTAAAGCTTTGGCTATGGCCGAATTAATGTAAGGGAGGGATTCCCCTTTTCAAGTTTGAATCGACTTATCTAAGTTTGGCACACTTAGTGGCGTCTCCATTGCTAGCAAAACACTACAAGGAATCATCTTAAAGGTTCTCAAGGGCAAGTTCTTTGTGGGTCTTCTTTGTGGCCTTGGAAGGGTTTTGTTTCTACAAAATCATTTCGCGGTTCTTGGGGTTCTGTCCGTTGCTTGGGGTTTGCTTGGATTTCAAATCCAAGTGGGTTCCTTGTCATTTGGTATCTAGAGCTCAGGGTTCCAAGGTCTGATTTTTCTATCTTTCCTTTTGTTTGATTCTGTTTTTCTCTTGTTCTTTGTTATTTTCGTTTCAGTTCTTGTTGGATCTTGTTTCTGTTTTTTTGTTTTGTTTATTTCTGGATCTGTTTTTGGTGTGTTTGTTCTTTGTTATTTTCGTTTCAGTCCTTGTTGGTTCTTGATTCTGTTTTTTTGTTTTGTTTATTTCTGGATCTGTTATTGGTGTGTTCTGCATATCAGTTCATTCCAGTTGCATATCAGTTCATTTTCATCACTTTTCCAGTTCTGGGCTTCTGTTTTGTTCTTCATATCAGTTCGTCATATTCATTTTGTTCTTTAACATATGTTTAAGAAATAAGCATGTTCTTGGTGGCTGTGTGTTTTGTCTCTAAACCCTAGTGAAGTGTGAAATCAGACCCTGAGAAACTAAGTGAAGTCTGAAATCAGACCCTGAAATCTTAGCTTCTGAAATCAGACCTAAAACGTAACCTTTGAAATCTGCCTCTGAAATCAGACTCTGAGTTCAGACCTTGAAACTTAACCATTGAATCAGACTCTGAGTTCAGACCTTGAAACTTAACCATTGAATCAGACTCTGAGATAAGACCCTGAAACTTAACCTATGAAATCAGACCCAGACCAGTAGCCTCTGAAATCAGACCCAGACCAGTAGCCTCTGAAATCAGACTCTGACCAGTAACCTCTGAAAATTAGACCCTGAAATCAGACTCTAACCAGTAACCTCTGAAAATTAGCCTCTGAATTCAGACCCTGAAATCAGACCCTTATTCGACTCTGAAATCAGACACTGACCAGCAGCCTCTGAATTCAGACCTTAGATTCAGACCATCATCAGACTCTGAAATCAGGCTTTGAAAACCAGCCTCTGAAATCAGAACCTAAATCAACCTCTGAAATCAGAACCACATTTAGCATCTGACGTTATCAAAAAAAAAAAAAAAGAGTAAAAAAAGTGAAATTTTTTGGTTGAATTAGTTTGTTCCATATTATCATTTAGGTGCCCGTGGAGGGTATTCCATCAAAATTTCTATAGCGGTGCCAAATTTTCTACCGAAATTGCATACGACCGCGAATTTGCATGCTTATTTTTTTTCCATTGTGCTAATTGTTTACTCCTTATTTCTAATACTCTAGTTTTAAGTATTATTGATTGAGTCTTCGTCGTTGCTATTCCTGTTCGTATTTTGTTTCCACCTGTCCTATATATTATTATTAGACCTTTGTGTTTCATGCTGGCTTGAGGACTACATTTGGTTTGTATTCTTGGATAGAGTGTGATTCACATTTGAATTGAGGACGAACTCAAGAGTGGTAAAAGGCAGTGATTGTGAGCACAATATCGGGGGGTAAAAGCCAATAGAGTGCAAACACGAGTGGAGTGATATCATTCGAGTGTAAACACGTGAGAGTGTGAGGATTTAGATATTTGTTTACTTTCTTGTTATTTCTAATCTGTTTGTTTAGTGTTGAGATGGCAGGTCTAACTACTGATGAAAAGCTTGAGGCTTTGGATAGGAAATTTACAGATATGATGGAGAATATGAATACTGCTTTGGAGAGATTGTCCAAGAGTGTCGAGAGTATTCAAACTGGTAGCGGTCCCAGAGTACCACCACCTCAGAATGTACCACCACCTCTCAATGTACCACCTCGTCGTGTGTACCACCACAGTATGTACCACCAGATGAGAGAGGAAGCTGAAAATGAGTTTGATGATTCTGATGGTTTTGATGATGTGGAGGAGAGATTTCAGCCTGGGCATGATAGGAGGCCTAATAGGAGGTTTGATAGGAGGAATGATAGGAGGGATAGACGGTTTGATGATAGAGGTGCATTTGATGCCAGAAGAGGGGATTATGATCGGAGAGGATATGGTAGGCGAGGAGATATAGATGGTGATCTAGGTAGCATCAAGATCAAGATACCAACATTCCAAGGCAAGAGATGATCCTGAAGCTTATTTAGAATGGGAAAAGAAAAATAGAATTGATTTTTAACTGTCATCACTACTCAGACGAGAAGAAGATCAGTCTAGCAGCAATTGAGTTTACCGATTATGCTATGATTTGGTGGGATCAGCTTGTCTCTACTCGGAGGAGAAACTATGAGAGACCGGTTCAGACATGGGCAGAACTTAGGGGTCTCATGAGAAAGAGATTTATACCCAGCCATTACTATAGGGAGTTGTATCAAAAACTACAACATCTGTATCAGGGGACCAAAAGTGTTGAGGACTATTACACAGAGATGGAAGTTGCCATGATCAGGGCAAATGTAGTTGAGGATGCAGAAGCTACTATGGCACGGTTTCTAGGGGGCTTGAATAGAGAGATTGCAAACAGTGGTGGAGTTGCATCATTATGTTGATTTGGAGGATATGCTTCACATGGCTATCAAGATAGAAAGGCAACTCAAGAAAAAGTCAACATCCAGATTTGGTACTCAGGCTACTTCTGCATGGAAAGGGAAATGGGTTCCGAATGAGAAGCGAGATGGAGGCTTTGACAAGCCTAGAGGCGAATTCAGTGGAGGCTTTAATAAGCCTAGGGCCGAACCTAGTGCCAAGGGTAAAGAGGCTGCGGAACCGAGCAAAACTAGACCAAAACCTGAGGGTGCAGCTGCTAGAACTAAGATGTCAAGTGTTTCAAGTGTTTTGGGCATGGGACACTATGCTTCACAATGTCCCAATAGGCGTACCTTAGTGATTGATAAAAAGAGTGGAGAGGTGTACTCTACCGATAGTGAGGTCGAGGAGGAGATGCCAGAGTTGGAGGATGCTAGTGACCATGAGGGAGCTGCATACCCGCTGGATAACTTATCCTTAGTTGTCAAGCGTGCTTTGAGTGCAATGTTGTAGAGGATGAGAGTGTGCAGCAGAGAGAGAATATATTCCATACTAGGTGCCGTGTGAATGGCAAGGGGTGTAGTATGATCATAGATGGGGGCAGTTGTACTAATGTTGCTAGCACAGCTTTGATTGAGCGATTGGGGTTGAGTTGCTTGAGACACCCGAAGCCTTACAAGTTGCCAGTGGTGGTTAAATGATTGTGGGGAGATAAGTGTGACAAAGCAGGTACTGTTGAGCTTTACCATTGGGCCATACACAAATGATGTCCTATGTGATGTGATACCGATGCATGCAGGACATATTCTTTTGGGCAGGCCGTGGCAGTTTGATAAGAAGGTTATTCATGATGGGTTCAAGAACAAGTACTCTTTCCAGCATAAGGGAAAACCCATTACATTATATCCCACTACACCTGCACAAGTCCATGACGATCAGGTTAAGTTGCAACTTGAGCGTGACAAAGAGAGAGCGAAAGGGAAACACCACCTTGGGTGAGACTAGTGAGAGTGGTGTATCTGGTGAGAAAAATAAGGCCAAGGCCGTGGGAGTTCCCAAGGGGAGTGTGAGTGAACGTGAGAGGGAAACAAAAGAGAGAAGTTAAAAAGAGTTCTACATGGGTGAGGGTGAAGCGAAGGAAAGCGTTCAAGGCTAGCAAGCTCATGCTATTGTTAGTCTATAAGGAGCCTCATATTTATTTTACTAACTCTGACCATTTGCTTCCTGTGTCTATTTCATCTCTTTTGCAGGATTACAGTGACGTACTCACAGAGGACATACCTAGTGGGCTTCCACCCATTAGAGGTATTGAGCACCAGATAGACTTCATACCTGGAGCAGTCATTCCTAACAGCCCGCTTATAGGAGCAATCCCGAGGAGACAAATGAGCTACAAAGGCAAGTACGGGAATTGATGGAACGGGGTATGTAAGGGAAAGCATGAGCCCTTGTGCAGTACCAGTACTTCTAGTTCCTAAGAAAGAAAGATGGGACGTGGGCGTATGTGAGTTGATTGTCGGGCTATCAACAATATTACGGTAAAGTATCGTCACCCCATTCCTAGGCTAGATGACATGTTGGATGAATTGCATGGTTCCAAATTTTTAGTAAGATTGACTTAAAGAGTGGATACCATCAAATTCGATGAGAGAGGGAGATGAGTGGAAAACTGCATTTAAGACTAAATATGGCTTGTAGAATGGTTAGTTATGCCATTTGGTCTCTCAAACGCACCTAGCACATTTATGAGATTGATGAATCATGTTATGCGTGCATTTTAGGTAAAGTTTGTTTGGTTTATTTTGATGACATCTTAGTTTACAGTAAAACAGTAGATGAGCATGTGATACATTTGAAGCATGTACTTGATGTTTTACGAAAAGAACAATGTATGCTAACTCTGACAAATGCACATTTTGCATGGATAGAATTGTTTTTCTTGGCTTTGTTGTGAGTGCAGATGGCATCGAGGTAGATGTGGAGAAGGTAAGGCAATTCAGGAATGGCCTACACCAACTACAGTGACAGAAGTCCGAAGCTTTCATGGGTTAGCGAGCTTCTATAGGAGATTTGTCAAGGACTTCAGTAGCATTGCCGCGCCATTGACTGAGGTAGTAAAGAAGACAGTTGGTTTTCAATGGGGCGAGGCGCAAGAGCGAGCATTCCAGGACCTTAAAGCGAAGTTATGCAGTGCACCCATTTTAGCACTACCCAACTTCGAGAAGACATTTGAGATTGAGTACGACGCATCAGGGTTAGGTATTGGAGCAGTTCTCATGCAAGAAAAGCGGCCAATAGCCTATTTTAGTGAGAAGCTGAATGGAGCAGCTTTGAGGTACCCCCACGTATGACAAAGAGTTATATGCGCTTGTGAGAGCACTTGAGACATGGCAGCACTACTTGTGGCCTAAAGAGTTCGTGATCCACACCGACCATGAATCATTAAAACACTGAAGGGTCAAGGTAAGCTGAAATAAGCGACACGCAAAGTGGATGGAATTCGTTGAGTCATTTCCATATGTATACGCTACAAGCAAGGTAAAGAAAACATAGTGGCGATGCATTATCTCGCAGGTATGTTTTACTTACTTCAATGCATGCACGGATGTTGGGATTTGATTTGATTAAGGAATTATATGAGTGTGATTCTGATTTTGGTGAGATTTTTGCTACTTGTGCAAAGTCATCTTTTGAAAGTTTTACATTCATGACGGATTCTTATTTAAAGCGAACAGGTTGTGTGTTCCTGCTTGTAGTATGCGTGAGTTGCTTGTGAAGAAGGAAGCGCATGGGGGAGGTTTGATGGGGCATTTTGGGATTACTAAGACTTTAGCTATTTTACATGAGCACTTTTATTGGCCTAAAATGAAACGTGATGTGAGCGTATTTGTGATAAGTGTCTAACATGTAAGCATGCTAAATCTAAATTAATGCACATGGTTTGTATACTCCTTTGCCTGTACCTAGTGAACCTTGGGTTGATATATCGATGGATTTGTGATAGGTTTGCCTAGGACAAAGAGGGGTAGAGATTCAATCTTTGTTGTAGTTGATAGGTTTAGTAAAATGGCTCATTTCATTGCATGTCATAAAACCGATGATGCTACAAACATTGCAGATTTATTTTTCAGAGACATAGTGCGACTCCATGGTATACCTAGGAGTATTGTATCAGATAGAGATGTTAAGTTCCTTAGCCATTTTTGGAAGGTGTTGTGGGCTAAACTAGGACACCAAACTATTGTATTCTACCACATGTCATCCACAGACTGATGGACAAACAGAGGTAGTTAATAGGACTTTATCTCAATTATTACGCACTATAGTTGAAAGAATTTGAAGAGTTGGGAAGATTGTTTGCCATTTATTGAGTTTGCATATAATCGTAGCATTCATTCTTCTACATCTTTTTTCACCTTTTGAAATTGTTTATGGTTTTCAGCCACTAACTCCATTGGATTTGTTACCTTTGCCTGTTGATGAGCATGTGGGGGGCCGATTTGGTGAAGCACATACATGAGAAAGCAAGAGAGCAAATACAACGAAAGAATGAGCAATATGCTTCTCATGCTAATAAGGGAAGAAAGCGTGTGGATTTCAGCCTGGAGATTGGGTTGGGTACACATGCGCAAGGAGAGATTTCCTGAACAACGTAAATCTAAGCTACAACCGAGAGGGGATGGTCCATTTCAAGTTTTGGAACGGATTAATGACAATGCATACAAGCTGGATTTACAAGGTAAGTACAATGGTCTGCTACATTTAATGTTTCTGACTTAACTCCTTTTGATGCAGGTACAGATTCGAGGTCGATCCTTTTCAAGAGGGAGGGGATGACATGATCCAGGCGCGACAACAAACCAAAGGACGCATTACAAGTACCAGAAGGGCCAATTACGAGGCAGAGGACCAAAAGACTCAGAGAAGCAATGGCGGGATTAGTTCAGAGTTTTATGGCCGACTGCAACAAACAAATAGAGATGCATGTGGGCTTCGATGGAAAGGGCCCAAAACCATTTCACTTGGCCCAAATCAGTTTAGAATAAAGCTTCTAGGCATTTAAGACTTAAAGACTTGATATTTGTGTAATTTCATTTTTATGGGCATTATTGTCTTTTTGCCTTTAGGGTTTTTTTGTAACACTATTTAAGCTTACTTTTTCTTCTTCATTTGAGGCAACCAACGATTTGTAAACTCAAAAGCTTAAAGCTTTGGCTATGGCCGAATTAATGTAAGGGAGGGATTCCCCTTTTCAAGTTTGAATCGACTTATCTAAGTTTGGCACACTTAGTGGCGTCTCCATTGCTAGCAAAACACTATAAGGAATCATCTTAAAGGTTCTCAGGGCAAGTTCTTTGTGGGTCTTCTTTGTGGCCTTGGAAGGGTTTTTATTTCTACAAAATCATTTCGCGGTTCTTGGGGTTCTGTCCGTTGCTTGGGGTTTGCTTGGATTTCGAATCCAAGTGGGTTCCTTGTCAGAAATGATAGTCTAATACGAGTTCACACCACATATCCTTATCCATTTATGAATATTGTATTCAGGTAATGATTAAATCTCATTTAACTGATGATTGTCATTGGACCACAGATTTATTAACTGATACATTGAATGTATGTGGTTTAATGAATTAATAATTGTCTTAGATAGTTTTCTATACTCTGTGACTTAGTTAATGATTTTTCATGACTTTGTTACGTGTTTCTAATAGAGAACATATTGAATGTCTTGAATTGTTCAAGAACTGTCAATATGTTTCTAATGAAACTTGGATATAATATTTTGAATAGTTCAAATATATTCTTTCTGTAGTGTTGAAAACTGTATCTTTAGAAATTCATTGCGCGTCTTTGAATTGTTCGAATATGTTTGATATGATCAGACGCATGAATTTATGGCAATTAGTTCTGAAGTTATTTAATGAATATGATTCTAACTCAATATTAAAACTTCTGCGATTCCATTTTGATGGAACTGGTCAGTGGGAGTTATCGAATCTTATATGATTTAATTCGTTGATATTGAGTCTTACCGAATTGGTTTTCAATACTCTTGGGGTTATGCTCCAGTAATATTAATTTATCTCTTTAATTAAGGTTCCATTCATTTCTACAGTTACATATATTATACATATAGTAGAAAATTTGAATCTTGAAAAGTTTGAGATTGGAGACTTTCTTTTGTATAACTGTTGTATAATTGAAAGTATTTGTGCCTCAGAGGTACGAGTGAAAGATTTATCATTTATTCTATTTAATGGAATATTGTATTCTATTTGATATAATATATTTTCTACAATCCCAAGTAATAAAATTGTTTTATTACTTGGTAGGTTAACATTAGATGTTAACGATTGCAGAAAAGATTTGACATAGTGTAGTCAAATGTGAGAATGATAAACCGTAATGGAACTACATAATTAATAAGATGAAATGACTCTTAGACAACTTCCGTATAAGTCTAATAGGATGTCAGAATCATTTACAAAGTATTTGGTACTTAATGATTCTGTTGTTTTCTTATCGAATAAAATTATTCTATAACTTATAGTTGGAGCGATATTTGATATCGATTCCAGAACTTAACATTGAACCATAGATCTAAGGTTGTTCATGGCTTACGACGATCAAGTTTTGAACTTGATTAGGCTTCCGTTATGAATAGTTCATAAAATATGCAAATTATTTGGGCAGCGAAAAGAAAGCGAGCTTGATAAAGGTTTGACCTTTATAGTATAATAATGAGAAAGGTTATACTCAGTAGTCTATTGTAGATTCTGAGAAAACCTGTCTCTAGTCACACTAATTGAACAATTAAGGATATGTTGGTTAGTGTTGATATTAAACCGTGTGTTTTTGGCTAAAGAATGCAAAGTGGCATTCTTGAGTGATTTCTTCGAATGAGAGATCCGTTGTGATTTCTTTGTTTGAAGAATTCATTCTAGAATTGCCCTAGAGTTTGTATTCTGCTAAGATCACTGTTTGATATACTAGCTTATGAAGCCTATTATAGACTCAGATAAGCTTTCCGGATATCCGTATTCTCTGATTTTGATATCAGTCAGATTGTCTGAATTTATCAAAGTATGGAGAATACGTATTTGTCAGTAGGGTCAGTGGGAGCATATGAATTTCTTTCTAATATTATATATCCTAAGTCTTCTTTTCTCCGTGAAAGCAGTGGGAGTTGCCTCTATTATATTTGATATAAAGTCTTATATAAGATATAAAACTAAAAGACTTGTGAGATACTCTCATTGGTGGCATATTAGATATGATCTAATAAAAGGACACAGCGAGACTATCTGTATGACAGTTAGTGTAACTGTTTGACAGTTAACGTGTCTTTTATATATATAGTATTCATCTTTCATAAATGATGATTCCTTTCGAAAGATAGATTGATTGGAATGTCTATTCAATCTTATGCATCATATAATGATGACATAATGAATATTGTATTATATACGATTGAAAATATCAATTTAATTGTAATTATTACCATTATTTTGATATACAGTGGACCATATGATGGTTCTATAAATATGTTCTTTGTGATCTTTGAGATATTGAGAACGAGTTTCCAACTCATGGAGAATTCAGTCAGCAACCATAAGGTCAGATTAGTTTTGATTCTAATTATGACATTAGATGGTCTATGTCATATAAAGTTAGAAAAGATGCAGTGGGAGTGTCACTGTCTATTCGACTGCACTAGTGGAATCAGTTGCGACTTTTGAAGTATTGACTTAAGAAGTTACAAAGTGACCTCAGTGATTATAAGTGTTGATATTAGTTTTGTACTTGCGGTTGTCTTGTAGTATTTTGGATTTGATCCATATATACTTAGAAAACTCAGCAGCTATAGCCCAATACTGATATAGCGTCTAAGTCATATTGATATGGAATTTGGATTCTACAAAATATGAATGATGCTGGATCAGGAAAACGGTTGGGTTTGTTTGACAAACTTGATTTTGTTAAAGCAGGCTTACTTGTTGTTGCCTACCTCTTGAGTGTTGGTGAGCGCTTGAGGGCCATGAGTATGCGATACACATTAAGATATGGACTGGCACTAGAGCAAGTGGGAGAAATTGTTAGGATTGGTGCTCCGAGTGCCAATCCGGATCGTATTTATGTCCAATTCATAAATACGAGCAAATATATTTTCATAATATTACTTAATTTAATAGTAGCACCCTTGTCTTTTATACACCTATTCGATCTAATTGAGATTAGATATCTGATTACGATTAGATCGAAACTGAATTTGGTTCAGTGATACGTGTATATTAGACAAAAACCCTAGGATTTACAGTATAGTATACAGTTACAACGTAGTTTGTAATTGACATTGGAAAGCGTACTATTAGTTATATATCCTTAAATAAAGTTCCCGGTCAAGATTTGCTAATACGGGTCGGTTAGTAAATCTGTTGAGACCAGTACATGTCATATATCGTGACTTGGTCCGATGGTTTATCCCAGTGAACCATAAGTCTTGGGAGACTTATATAGACATGTAGGTGTTTCTTTGATAAGACACTGAACAACTCACTGAAGGTTTCCTAATATATGGTACACCAACGTCAATATGAACCTTCTCGAGTTGAGCGAGCATAATGGTTCTTCGACTTAAGATACCACTGTGGATATATGAGCTATCCTCCACACTTTGATGGCAGTCACGTCAACGATCTAGTCATGATCAGACATCCGCATGTTCGTTGGGTGTGGACTGATGCTCATGATATCCTGTGCGTATCAAGATATGATCCGTCAGTCCTGTGTACAGGGCATAGGCATCCTCACATGTTTACCATCTAGTAAATCCATGGCCGTGGTATAACGTCGAAAATCAGTTTCGAGTGTTATTTCGTGATCGTAAATTGAAAGTCAATTGTATTATAGCGAACGAATTTGACGTTCTGATCTATATCTCATGTATAATACGGATAGCTTGTGACAGAGGGATTATACGTATGCTATGACCTCGACTTGCATAGTTTAGCGAGATTATCTGTGGTCGTCATAATCCATGAGTGGGTGGATTATGGACACGAAATTAGATTTCGTGATGGATATACCTAAACTTATAGAGTCCCACAATATGAAGTGTACTCGTTGAGCATTTGAGCAACACGATATGAATAATACGGATTATTCATAATACTTCACCGGATTAAATGAGTTAATTCGGATCGTTTAATTGGTTAAACGATAACACATGCATTAGGGGATTTTGACCGATAATAATTATTGTGTATTTGTATTTGATACATAATACACAATAATTACACATTAATTATTCATCAAATGAGATTTTGACACATGCCATAAATATATGTATTTTTATTTATTGTAAATAAGATACATATATGTATGTTGATTATTTATTTAATCATTTAATTGTTAGATAATTAAATAATTGATATTTTAATATCTTATCCAATTTGCCATTATTTGAATGATAAATGGCAAGATATTATTGGAACTTTAGGCATGACTTTATTACACTTTTATTTTTCCAATTATGATTGGATATTAAAAGGTGTAATTCATTTATTATTTGATAAATTTCAAAAGACAATTCTACCCCTCTTTTTGCTAGAATCGGTCAACACTTTAAAAGGAAACAAATTGTTTTCTTCTTTCCCAATTTTTTTTGCTGCTGCCGAGAGCCCTATTAGAAAATGGGTTTTCATTTTGAATGATGATCCAAGCAATCAAAGTGAAGGAAACCATCAAGAAAAGCTTAGGAAAGATGAATATTAGTAGGTAATCTTTTACTTCCTTGATTAGAAAAGTAGTTTCTTATTTCTTGGCGTTTTAGAATTGTTCTAGGGTTCTTTCATTTGAGAAAAAAAAAATGGGGCTTTTGGGTTGTGGATCAAATTTTGGAAGTGTTGGCATGTGTGAAATGTAGATTTGAAGGTAATTAGTGTAATTAGTTTCAAATTTAATCAATTTGTTCATTTGATGAATTGTTGTCATTCTAGAGTTATTGATTCACTCTAAATAGCCTAGAATTGTTCTAGAGTTGTTCATTTCTGGTGGGATTCATTTTGTGATGGATTAGTTAGATTAATCTTGGTTTTAATTGGATTAAAGCATGAATTTATGCTCAATTTCGTTTTCTGGTGTGACCTGGAAATGATTCTGATTGTGTCTTGAAATTGGTGTCTTTTGAATGTTTTGGATGTGTTTTAGGAGTTGGCACAATTGCCGGAAAGTGTTTCCGACTTGAAATAAGCGAAAACGGCCAAAAACGGTGTTACTGGGACGGCTGTCCAAACAGTGAATCCTTCTCTGTTCGGGCAGCCCATGAACTGCCCCGAGACTATTGGAGCTGGCCTGGGCAGTTTCCATAAGTGTCGGGTGGTCGGTTCGGTCAAAACACATTTTAGGCCATTTTGCGGAAAAACGGTTTTCATAAAAGTTTCGCGAGTTTTCACCATATTTATATTGATATGTGATATTGAATAAATAGGTTTAAGTGAAATATGAATAAATTATTCATATTAGATATTGAATAATTTATTCGGTTTTTTGAAAAAGTTTTAAAATAAGATTTCGCCCGAACCCGCGCTTCCGCTGTGCCCCATCGCCCAAAACCCCAACAACTACATATGCGGATAATCACCAACATGAACAAATAAAATAAAAGAGAAATAATAAAATAACAATAAAAAGACAAAAAGATAAATAACAGACTAAATGCGAAATAATAAAATAACGATGAAAGTGAATAAATAAATAAAAAGGGATAAATATAAAATAGATAAAAAAAATTAAATAACAAAATACCGAGGAAAGAAAAGAATGTGACCAGAAATTTGGTCGTCTTTGATGTAGGACTTCGCATACCCGCTGGAAGCGTCCGGAACTATGAGAATAAATGTGGTAAGGGTGCCCTCAGGTCTTACCTTTCAAGTTGTTTTCTCGGAAGTGCGTTAGGCTGTCGCCGGAAGGATTGAAGCTTGGTTTCAAGGTTTGCTGTTTCTGGTTCACTGTTTGTTGTTTCTGGTTCGTTGTTTGCTGTTTGCTATTTTGGTTCCTGTTTTGCTATTTTCTGGTAGCTATTTTTGCTGTTTCACAAGTTGTTGATTTTTCTATTTTCTTATTACTGTTTTTGCTGTTTCGCTGGTTGATGTTTTTGTTGTTTGACTGGTTGATGTTTTTGCTATTTTGACTGATATTTTTTTTGGTTTTGACTGTTGTTTTGGTTGTTTTTTGGCTTCTATTTTGGTTGTTTTTTTGCTGCTGTTTTGGTTGTTTTGGCCGCTGTTTTGGTTTCTGTTTTCACTGTGATTTGGCTGCTATTTTGGTTGATGTTTTGGTGTCTTTGGGGGCTGCTTTTGGCTGGTTGTTTGGTCGTTGTTTTGGTGTCTTTAGGGGTTGCTTTTGGCTGGTTGTTTGGTCGCTGTTTTGGCATTTTTTGAGGGTATTTTTATGGTATTTTTATTGCTTATTTCTCGGTTTTTTGGGACTATTTTTGGTGTTTTAGGGCTGTTGTTTTATGTGATGGCTTAGGGTTTTTTCTTGTGTGTTTTGGTGATTTGAAGAAGAAGAATAGAATGAGCCTCAAGGGTTTTTTTTTCTGTTGTTCTTTCGGTGATGAGAAGAACAAAGACTAGGATTTTTTTTTGTTGTTCACGCCCCTGGGTTTTTTGTTTGTGTCCATTTTCGGTCCAACCTCCTTCTCTTGTGATGATTTGGTCCCTAATTTATAATGATTTGAAGGGATCTCCAAATAGGGAAACAAATCATATTGATTTGGGAGATATTTTCTCAATTTATTTTGGGAATACAATCTCACAAATTTGGTGATGGATATCTCAAATCTTTTTAAATTGGTGAGGATGGGATTTCACATCTTGTTAAATTGGAAAGTGTTGATGAGGGAATTTGCATGTGTGAATTGCATGAGATTTTTGTCTATTTGGGAAGATTTGGTCATGTGCATGGGTTCATGGTCATTGGGCGTGTGGGGCCTTGGGCGTGTGGATTGGGCTTGCATGGTGGGTCATGGGCTAAGGTTTGAGGCAGAATCTGACTGAGCGAATCTGAGGCTAGCCAGTGAGTCTGAATCCAATGAGGTGCTAATTTTGGAGGTTTTCCTTCCTTCTGGCATTCATTTTTCGAACCTTTCATAACTTTTCAGGTAGTGCCTCCATACGAGGCTCATCATCGAGCTCATGTAAAAATGCAGTGTCTAAGAAGCCCCCCAATGGTCTTTCTATTCTGGCCGTAAAATTTTCTGTTCTCGGCTTCCTCTTCCTCGATATCCATGACAGTTTCTCTTAACTATCAAAAGTCACTAATCATGGAGGTCATCCTTCTCAGCTTGTTATAAATGGAGAGCTTGGTGCCCTTAATGATCATCTTAATATGGTTCTTCTCTGAAGGTCGAGTCTGCATCTTCAAGAGCTGGCCTTTCCAGCGATCCATATAATCCTTGAAAATCTCTTTTGGCTTCTGTTTGGTGTTTTCTAGTTCACGGAGTGACAAGTCTATCTCCAGGTCCGTGACATATTGGTTCCAAAAGGCCTCTGCAAATGCCCTCCAGTCATCCCTGACCTTTTTCTCCAGGCCATGATATCATACTACGGGCACCCCTTCCAGTGACATCCCAAACATCTTCTACACTTGGCACTTCGACAAACCCACTGAACTCATCACTGAAACATATTTCCGGAGATGGACCCTAGAATCTTCATTTCCATTGAACTTGGCCATGTCAGGCATCTTGAACTGAGGAGACAGTTGTTCTTCGAAAGTCATTGCATCATAGTCTAACAGATCCTTATGTTTTCCCTTCATCTTGTGGGTAACTGACTCTACTTGTTCTATGAGTTTCTGTAAGTCTTCGTGAGGCCCGGATATCCTTCTCGCGACATATTCAGCCATGTCATCATCAAAAATAGGGATTTCTTCACTCACTCTATTCGGGAGCTCCTCACGCCTTCCATTCTCATTGTTTTATGTTCCCACTGTGCGGGGTCCTGACAAACTGGCCATAACGTTGGTGAAAGTTTGTAGTTGCTTAGTAAATTTGGTGATGTTGGTCTCCAATTGATCCATGCGGGAATCTTCACTGCCTGACGTATCCATGTTTGCTAACCTTTTTTTTGAAAAGTCTTCATTCTTCTATAACCCAACGGATATCTATGATGGCTGTAAAGACAAGGGGTTAGCATGATGCGTGTATGTATGCGATGCATGAGATGCATGTGGTTATCAAAACAACATATATCCTTTCGACCTTATTCCTCCCACACTCGTGGTAAGTCTATTTTTGTCCTATGTATGGCTTATTTTATACACTAATGTGAGGTACACAAAATCGTTCTCTCTTACGCTACATGGGTGAACCTTGGCTACTTCAGTCCATTTCCATCGGTAAAAGACAAAGACCGCCCATTTACAAAAATGACTAAGCCTATTATGGGGATCGTGCCATTGTCTAGAAATCACGGTTGTGGCGGGGATGGACTTGGAGGTATCCAAAAGTATACAAATATGACATAACAAGGCGTATCCTTCCTGGATGAAAGCCAGTGCGGATATCGGACTCATGCATATGGCATATTCGGATCATGTTTGGACCTTCCAAGCCCATCAAGGTTTTCATACAAGTTTGCCCGTTATCATTTTAAAGCGTTCAACCAGATTATCGCGGAGTGCAAACTTGTCCCAGTTGAAAAAGGCCCAAAAGGTTTACACTTTTGCGATAACGTGACTAAATAACTTCAAATGATAGGGCGCCCAAACACAAGGTAGCCCATCGTCATTTTGAAAACTTTTGGTCCAATTACCATCAGATGCAAACTTGTCCCAGTTTAAGTGGCCCAACAAGTTCGTATCCTATAACAAGAGGTCCAAATGGATCCAAATGATAATGGTCTCAAACACAAGCATATGGGTAGCTTCTATAAGACATATAACTATGGTTCATATGTGGGCTTACAAGGGTATGGATAAAGGCTCTCATCGGTGAAGGGTTGCCCACAACTAGGTCTCTCCACTCAAGGGTTCGAGCGACCAAGTGAGCGCGCCTTTTTTATCCCATAGGGTACATGCCAACGAGTGATGGTTATCATTACATAACGATCTGCCGCCTTGAGTGAAAATGACTTCATGATACATGACGCCATCGGGGTAAGAAGGGTATGCAAAACATATGAGACTTGGGTAACCAAAGGCAAAGCCACGGACACTACAAGGCATTATTTCGGGGCTGATTCTCTATCCCCATGGAGTCGCCATCTGTAGGAGTGAAGCGGGGTTTACTATTATGCCTATGATGCTCGGTAACAACGACACTGTTGGGCTCACAACCCGTAGAGAGTACGGAGTAGCCCATGGGGGACTAAACATGAGAATAAATGAGTCGCCACCCAGTGCGAACTGGGAAAAGATTTAAGGCTGCACTCACCCCTCGCATGGGAAGACCTAAAACTGTTGGGTTCGGAATGATCATTTACTTATGCTAGTATAATGGACGGGTTCACACAATGGTATAACCAAGTCTTAATGCAATTCATACACAAAAGCGAATAAAAATGTAATAACATACCCAAGCAAATAATAATCACAATAACACGATTCCAAAAGCATATTAAATTAAGAAGTACGAGATGCAATAACGAAAATCAATTAAAAGCCGGAAAAGCGTCAATAAATAAATAGCAAACAAAATGGGGGTTAATCACGCATGTATGAATATTTCCCGAGTGGCACGTGGAGTTGTATCCCAAGTACAAACCGCACTACCGTCCATTCGGATTCGGCTATGGAATTTACGTATGGGTTTACATCCGATATACCGCAAGGGATAATAACACACATAAACATTAATGCAATGTAAATAAAAAATAATATAATAATGCATATGCGGATAATCACCAACATGACCAAATAAAATAAAGGCGAAATAATAAAATAACAATAAAAAGGCAAAAAGATAAATAACAAACAAAATGGGAAATAATAAAATAACGATAAAAGTGAATAAATAAATAAAAAGGGATAAATATTAAATAGATAAAAAAATAAATAACAAAATACCGAAGAAAGAAAAGAATGTGACCAGAAATTTGGATGTCTTTGATGTAGGACTTCGCATACCCGGCTAGACGTATTTCACGTCCAGCCAGACATGCAGCGTCCGGAACTATGAGAATAAATGTGGTAAGAGTGCCCTCAGGTTTTACCTTTCAAGTTTTTTTCTCGGAAGTGCGTTAGGCTATCGCCGGAAGGATTGAAGCTTGGTTTCAAGGTTTGTTGTTTCTGGTTCGTTGTTTGCTGTTTCTGGTTCGTTGTTTGCTATTTCTGGTTCGTTGTTTGCTATTTCTGGTTCTTGTTTTGCTGTTTTCTGGTTGCTATTTTTGCTGTTTCACGGGTTGTTGTTTTTGCTATTTCTGGTTGCTGTTTTTATTATTTCGCTGGTTACTATTTTTGTTGTTTTGCTGGTTGCTGTTTTGACTGCTATTTTTTGGTTGTTTTGGCTGTTATTTTGATTGTTTTTTGGCTGCTGTTTTGGTTGTTTTTTGGATGCTGTTTTGGTTATTTTGGCTGCTAATTTGGTTGTTGTTTTCACGGTGATTTGGATGTTGTTTTGGTGTCTTTGGGGGCTTCTTTTGGCTGGTTGTTTGGTCGTTGTTTTGGCATTTTTTGAGGCTGTTTTCTGGTTTTTTTTTTTTGCTTGTTTCTCATTTTTTTAGGACTATTTTTGGTTTTTTAAGACTGCTATTTTATGTGATGGCTTAGGGTTTTTTCTTGTGTGTTTCGGTGATTTGAAGAATAAGAAGAGAAAGAGCCTCAAGGGTTTTTGTGTGTTGTTCTTTCAGTGATGAGAAGAACAAAGACTAGGGTTTTTGTTTGTTGCTCACGCCCCTGGGTTTTTTGTTTGTGTCCAATTTCGGTCCAACCTCCTTCTCTTGTGATGATTTGGTCCCTAATTTATAATGATTTGAAGGGATCTCCAAATATGGAAACAAATCATATTGATTTGGGAGATATTTTCTCAATTTATTTTGGGAATACAATCTCATAAATTTGGTGATGGATATCTCAAATCTTTTTAAATTGGTGAGGATGGGATTTCACATCTTGTTAAATTGGAAAGTGTTGATGAGGGAATTTGCACGTGTGAATTGCATGGGATTTTATCTATTTGGGAAGATTTGGGCGTGTGCATGGGTTCATGGTCCATGGGCGTGTGGGGCCTTGGGCGTGTGGATTGGGCTTGCATGGTGGGTCATGGGCTAAGGTTTGAAGCAGAAACTGACTGAGCGAATCTGAGGCTGGCTAGTGAGTCTGAATCCAATGATGTGCTAATTTTGGAGGTTTTCCTTCCTTCTGGCATTCGTTTTTCACAACTTCCGCAACTTTTCAGGTAGTGCCTCTATACGAGGCTCATCATTGGGCTCATGCAAAAATACAGTGTCTACAACATGTTAAAAACATTAAGCTCCAATGTCATATTGCCAAAAGACAAATTCATGATATCATTCCTGTAATTAATTAAAGCATTAGGTGTTGCTAAAAATAGACGACCAAGTATTACAGGAATTGGCTTATAACTGTCTGTTACAAGTTGTGTTTCCAAGATAATAAAATCCACATGATATATGAATTTATCGACTTGTAATAACACATCTTTCACAATTCTTTTCGGTATTTTGACTGATCTATCGGCAAGTAAAAGAGTAGTTGATGTTGGTTTTAACTTGCCAATATTAAGTTGTTGGTAAACCGAAAATGGAAGCAAAATGACACTAGCTCCAATATCAAGCAAAACATGTTCAATTTTTTGATTTCCAATAATACATGAAATAGTTGGATAACCAAGATCTTTGTATTTTAATGTATTATTGGTTGAGATAATGGAACTTATAGTTGATGTTGATTTTAACTTGCCAATATTAAGTTGTTGGAAAATTGAAAATGGAAGCAAATTGACACTGGCTCCAAGATCAAGCAAAGCATGTTCAATTTTTTGATTTCCAATAATACATAAAATAGTTGGACAACCAGGGTCTTTGTATTTTAATGCATTATTGGTTGAGCGAATGAAACTTATCTGTTCAGCTAGAAAAGTTTTCTTTCTTACCTGATGTTTTCTTTTAACGGTGCACAAGTCTTTCACAAATTTGGCATAAGATAATATCTATTGGATGGCATCTAACAAAGAAATATTGACCTTCATCTGTTTGAATATTTCATATATCTCTAGAGCATGGTTAAATTTCTTCATTTTTAATGCATGAGGAAATAGAAGTGCATGAGAAAACTTGTTATCATCAACGATAGGTAATGGTTCATCAACTCTTACCTTAGTTTAAGAATGGGTTTGTGGATGACCTTACCACTGCGAAGGGTAATAACAAATTTGACTTGGACTATGTGTTGGCTATCAGAACTACCATCGTGAGGGTTTTGATGACTTTGGGGGTTTGGCTGTGGTTATGTAGAAAAATTTCATTTCTCATTAATGGTCAATACATATGTGATTTTGGAAAAAGTATATTTCAGATCAATTAATATTTGCACATTTTGGTTATTGACGACTTCCTTTTTCTCAATGAATGCATGCAAGGTATCTTCACTAAGTGGTGGGACATATGGTGCATAATTCTAGGAATTTTGGAAATTATGGTGTACATGGGGAGGTTATTGCGATGGTTGTACTTGGTTATCATTCCTCCAATTGAAGTTTGGATGGTTTCTCCAATCAGAATTGTAGGTTTTAGAGTATGGGTTTGGATTTGGTCTCTTGAAGGTGTTTATGGAACTGACTTGGTCATGAAGACATTCTTGCAGGGCTGGAAATATTGGGCAAACTTGTATGACATGTTCATTTGTATTACATATATGACATGTGATTTCTTGAATTGACTTGACATGATCATTCTTCCTCACTTCTAACGCCTTAACTTTTTTAGCTAGAGATGCATATTTAGCATAAAGGTCATGGTCTTTCCTAAGGTTGAACATGCCTCTACCATATGACTGTGGTTTTACAGATGACTCATAAATGCCAAATGTGTCCCATTGTTGTGCATTCTCTGCTATGTGTCTAGGTAATCTAGTGCATCTTCGGGATTTTTGTCCTTAAACTGACCATTACACATCATTTCCACTACTTATCTACCTTGGGGTATTAAACCCTCGTAGAAGTAGGAAACCAACCTCCAGGTTTCAAACCTGTGATGTGAACAAACATTCAACATCTCTTTAAATCTCTTCTAACATTGGTAAAGTGTTTCCTCCGACTATTGTATGAAAGTAGTGATTCTTCTCTTAAAGAAGTTTGTCATATGATGGGAAAGAATTTTTTTAGAAATTTCTCTTGCAAATCATCTCATGTTCTGATGGATCCTGACCTAAGGTTCTATAGCCAAATTTTAGCTTTATCCTTTAAAGAAAATGGAAAAAACTTGAGTCGAATTATATTCATACTGTAATTTTGATCTGTGCAAGTATTACATACCTCTTTAAATTCCCTTAAGTGGTGATAAGGATTTATGAATCAAGATTATGGAATGTGGGTAAAAGTTGGATGATATCTGGTTTAAAATTAAAACTTTATGCATCTAGGGGAAAACAATGCAAGACAGTGATCCTGTCATAGTGGGATTCATGAATTTTCTGAGTTTCCTATGATGATTAAGATCGTCATGCTAAGACTCGTTTTCTACTTGATCAACTGGATTTTCATTTTGGGCATATGAGTTTTCATTTTAGTTCTCGGTCATTCTGATTGACGATGAATATGATGGAGACTCTCTATTTAATCTACCGCTAGATGATCGAGACCAATGTCTCATGCAACCTAAATGCAGACTATATGCTAAAATTTAAATATGTAAATGCAATACTTACAAAAAGAAAAAAATAAATAAAATAATAAAAAGTAAAAATAAATGACAAAAGAAAAGAAAAAAATACAAATGTAGTGATTAGATCTAAAAATATCATATGATACTTTTCAATCCAGATCTCAATTGAATTTCTCGTTCAACTGTCTCAATTTCTTAAATTAGGTTCTCACAAAAAATTATGGAGGAATCTCTAGATGAGGATGGTTCAAGAAATTCATTGGCAAAATACAGGCTTCATTTTAATTGAGTTTTATATCTCATGTAACATTGAAGAATCAAGTACATGGTTTGTTTGTATATGGGGTGTCTGGGTTCAGGATTCATTTAGGATCAATCAGGATATCTTGGATCTACACAAATGTAAAAAAAATGAGATGCAGAAAATAAAGAGAAGAAATGAAATACAAAATAAAAAGAAAAGAAAATGTAAGGATGTTAAATTACTATTTTATCTACTAAAATTGTATTCCCCAGCAACGGTGCCAAAAACTTGACACACTCACAAAGTGGTTCTTTACTACAAGTATAAGAGTGTCGAAATAATAAAAAACCTGGTAAGTCCGGGGTCGATCCACAGGGAATAGATTTAATAAGATAAAATAATAATTCAAATAAAAATAAAAGAGTGATATGTTTGAAGCGATTGAAAACTTTAAATTAAACTGCAACAATAAAATAAATGATGGGGCTAAGGATCCACTTTTAATATTTCGAGTTTAGAGAAATCTTATTTTTTATAATATATAAATTGTCTTTATTACCCAATTAATTTATTTCAGGAATTAATTATGCCAAAACAATAAAACGAGTCATAAAAACGATGATAATATTTTTCTATAATAAGTCCAGTTAGGTACTCAATTATGCAAAATAAATAAAATCATCCATATAGACGGTAATAGAGTTTGTCAATAATTAAACCATATTTAAATTAAATATTAATCATTAGATTACAATTTATATATTATAATATAAATAAGATTAATCTATATTTTCATATTAACAGCTTCACCTTTTACCCCAACAGGATGAAATTAGTTACTCATGATTTGAATAAGAACATGCATAATTTTATTAATAAAATAAAAAGAAATTACAAGAAAGCTTAAAAAAAATAAAACACACAAGACATTATCTCTCAAATTCTACCAGAGAATTGAAAGAAAGTATGCATATGAGAGCTGAACATCCTCTTATTTATAGAGGATGCTCGGCTCTTCAAAATCTTGCAAACAATTGCAAGTTGTAATTGTCAACAATTGCAACTGGGAGGCATCCACCGAAAGGTGGATTGCAACCCTCTACCAAATTTGTTTTTTAATAATTACATATAATACATTTTGGATTTTTCGTCAATTTCGATCTAAAAATCTTAGAACTAGAAAATCTTATGAAAAGAAAAGTTGTAGATATTTGATCTTCTTTCATTTTGAACTAGAATCGTCTCAACCTGATATCAAAGTTAAAAGTTATGGCCAAAATACGAAAATTACGTAAGGTTGGAATTTCTGAAATTGTACACTGTTAGAACGCCCTTTTAAGTTTTTGGCCTCCAAAATCCAAATGTCACACCCAGATTCTAGTTATTCATCCAAAGTATTATTTCACCTACATAAGAAATAAAAATCACAATAAAAATATATAAAACATAAATTTAATTAGTATTTTACAAATGTGCTAAATTAGTGGGATTAATGAAATTATAAGTATAAAATGATTAGTTTTTCTTTTATTAAGTGTACAATTTTTAATGTTCATCACATGGGATATTAATTTTATGAGCATTCGCCACAAATATTTCCTCTCTTTTAGGTGTGCCAGACCAATATTGAATACTACTACAAATTCTTTCATTATTATCCTTAATCACACCCATCCCCTCATTCACAATTAAATTCAAATATGAGCATAACAACGCATGTGAAATAAATCTTCATTCATCAAAAGTGCACTAGAAGGAAGCTTTTCTAAAACGATATCAATCACAGAATCAATTGTGCTGCAATTATCGACAGTAAAAGTAGATAACTTACTGTCAATGTTCCAATCTAAGAAGCATGCCACCAAAACTTCGAACAACATTTCAGCAGTGTGTGGACATGGAACATATAGGAACCTAAATATTTAAAAACAAATTATTAGCATAAACATTTAAAGATAAAATGAACCTAGAAAGTATATTATATAGAAACTACCTCATGATGCGACTTTGTAACTTCCAACTGTCATCTACAAAATGTGATGTTATAACCATAAATCATTTTTGTTGGTTACTAGAAGTCCACATATCGGTAATAATTGCAATTCTACTCCAATTTGAGTCCAACAATCTCATTGTTTTAGCCTTCTCATAGTCAAAGATCTTCAAATTGTCACTTTTCAATGTGTTGTAAGAGATGTGCTTAAACATCGGTTGGAGAGAGCTAGTAAACCTTCTAAACCACTTGTGCTCAACCATATTTAATGGATATTCATGAATTATTATCATATTCACAAGCTCTTATCTTGAAACCTCTTGATTGAAGGAAAATCTGGACACTTTAAATTTTTCATCCATTTTCTTAGCCTCCAATTTCTTCATAGGTTATTCAATTGAATGGTTCTTCTGCATAAAGCATGTCTCCATATGGGAACGTAAATGAGTGGTGTCGTTTTTACATTTTGCACTTAATTGCTTTTTACAGTAGTTGCAAATGGCTACGTATTCTAAATCCCCACTAATTTTTTGTCTTTTGAAGTGCTCCCAAACTTCAGAAGTCAATCTACAATTAGTTGTCTCACACGTAATTTCTTCACTTCTTAGTGGAGTTTGGTTTGAAACTACCTCATTTTGTTGATGGTGATCTTGCTCTTGCACTTGCTCATCACTTTCCCGTGATAGAATATTCTCCATCTATAATATGAAAAATAAATTAAACAAAATATTAATCAAATGGTCAGATCTAATCAGACCAACTAGAATTCAAAAAAAATTATTAAATCATGACTAGAAGATTACCAAAAGCATAAACTTGTTAAACCAGATGCACCTTTTCTCTGATGGAGACCAGACACAGACGCAGGTTGATGGAGAAGATTACCATAAGCATGAGATGAAGACCAGATGTCTAGAGCAAGTTGCGGCTGTGAGTGGGACTAGTGTTTTAGGTTTTGTGTGTTAGTGAGTCTTTCTTTTTATACAAGGGTTTTTTTTATATTGCCCTAAAAAAAATATAGATTGAAAAAATTAAGCTTGTGGGTGGCGGATACCCGCTGTGGGTATCTGCGGATTACTTAATTACCAAATTCGCATCAAATCCGCTTAAATATTTATCAAATCTTATTAATTACGGATAAATTTTTACGGATTTATTGATTTGTGGGTAAAATTATCATCCATATGGATAATGCAATGGTCATGCTTGGTGTGCCCAAGAAAGCTACGAGGAAGCAACGTAGTGGGAGTAGGGACCACGGTAGCGTTTTCGCTGAGTCAACACTCAACAAACGCATCGCACGACGCACGGTGTGAATTGTGAAACAGTAAACACGCTTGGAGTTGGAGTGATGAATGCCAATTCGCCATTTTGTTGTTATGTGGACCGCGGTTTCAAAGCTTTCCTTCGACTCTTTTTTAACCCCCCAAAAAAAATAAAAAATAAAACAGTAGGTGAGATTGCTTTGAGTTTGGAAAATAAATTATATTTGTTTGGTAAATTCTATTAATAAGGTGTTTTTTCTATTACATAATGGTCAAAATCGATAGAAATTAAAGTTCTCTTGATATTCATAAAATGATAAGTAAGAATACAATAAATATAAAAGTACATCCACTTACAAGATGAAAAAGTTTGATATTAGTAAACACGTAATTGATAATAATGATAGTAATCATCAATCAAACATAGAATTAATAACCATATCTCTAAAAAAATTTATATATGATTGGCGCACCATATCAATTTGTTGAGGATTGAGGTAGTGTGTCTGTCCAATCTTATTTTCACATTTAATAGTTAAATGGGTCCTAATGTGGAGCTCATAATTTTTAAATAAAAAATTTATAATGAAATTTTATTATCTAAATCGGAGAGAAATGATCAGTGAGTTGCCATAATATTATCTACTTATTTTATTGATAGCTTAATGAGTTTAAATAGTCTACATGGCTTGCATTAATAGTAAAAACTGAATAATAAAGTAATTAAAAAAAAAAAAAAAAACTCATTTCCTAATCATAAAATGTGATAACGTGTCTCCTCAATGATATTCTAGATTAACTATTTATTATTCTAACTTTTAAAAATCAAAAGATCATAAAATTCATTTTTTCTTAAAATACCCTTGTCTTCAAGGATAGACTTTTTTCGACAATCGTCATCCCTTTCGTTCCTTGAATACTGAATTTTTTAGATAGGGAGCGACGTTTACTTGAATATAAGATTAAAAATGGGTCCTGATATCAAATTTCCATAACACCTGATATCAAATTTCCATAACAATGACAAAAAAAAAATTAGATATTAAATTTATTCATGGGAATTCAGACTTTTCAATTGTTGGTATTTCGATGATCCAACCACCACATAAACAATTAACAAGTCTACTTATTTTATCAACGCTTAATGAGCTTTAAAGAGCAAACATGTCTTACATTCCTAATGAAACTTAACAACTAAGAGATAATATATCACCTCATAATCCACAATTTGGATAACATGCATATTTCGTGACATTCTAGATTACCCATTTATTATCATAACTCATAAGAGATGACAATGAAATGAGACGGGTCAGGATTTATCAATCTCGGTCCTATTTTAATTATACAATTGGGACAAAAAACGTCTCGTTTTTCAAAACAAAAAATCGTCTCGTCTCCTCCTGTTAAAATTCAATCCCGCTTGTTGTCCTATCTCATTAAAAATTTTGAGATATTTTTTTTATTTTGTCCTGTCTCATTTTCAAATTAGGACATGCAATATTTCCCAAATCTCATCCGAGACGGGATTGGGAAAATTATCACCCCAACTGTAAGCCTTTGGTTATTTGCCACTCCAAGTTTAATAAAGTATAATTATTTGTGACTATTTTGTTGATGCTTCGTAAATTTCTATTTAAAACAGGATCAATGTAATGTTATCGCGAAAGATAAGATGTTAAAAAGCCAACTTTGAGAATCAAATTTGTAATCTTTTTCAACAAATCCTAGGAAATATATACATAATTTTGTTAATCAAACACACACACACACACAACTGACGAATCTGTAACTAGGGATGTGAATCCAATTTGGGGATACTTTAATAATGTTTAAGATAAACATTTAGGTAATAATTGTTGTAAATTCTTCAAATATTATTTTGGATGGAGGAGGGACATGCCCTTGGATGGTACCCTATAGGGACATGTCCTCCAATTGAGAATAATATCCTTATAGGCTCCAAGGGATGTATGGGAGGGGTATAACCCTTTGAAGGGTTGCACCCCAACCCAAAGGGTGCCCCTAAGGCACCCTTTCATGCCTTTATAAGGAGGCCTCCATGTTCATTCTCAAAAAAAGAGGAAAAAAAATCTGAATTCATCCTAAACAAAAAAAATAGTCTCATAATTTCATTTTTGAGTCGAGAAAGTGTTCCTCCATTTTCAAGTTGAATATCTTATTAAGGAGTGTCCCTTGAACCAGAGGAATCTGAGTTATCCTGGGAGAACATTAGCCACAAAACTCGTAGAGCACCGAGACGGGGCTAATAAGTTCTTAAGGATAGAGATCTATCTCGACTTGGACTATAAATTTCGTCATTTCCAGGTTTTTCATTGTATTTCAAGTTTTAGGGTTTTTCCATAGTTTGGTTGAGTTTTCTAGTTCTGATTTGTTTGAATGCATGTTAGTTTCTATTTAATGACACAAATCCACCAACAATCTTAAGAACTTATTAATTAGTGTTGTTAGATAGAAATTCGCATGGTTAGATAAGAAAATTTTCTGGAAAAATAAAGTCTGTGAATGAAAAATACGTAGGGCGTTCGAACGCCCGACGAACGCAAAGGTAAAAATCTGAATTTTCAGAAGAACTTTTGAACGCGTCTTCAAACGCAACTCGAATGCAAGCCTTCTGCCTAAGAACGTTCAAACACGTGTTCAAACGCAAATCGAATGCAAGCCCTCTGACTTAAAACGTTCGAACGCGTCCTAACACAACACGAACATAAACTTTCTGGAATACTCCGTTCGAACGCGTTCTCGAACGCTCCACGAACGTGAACTCTCTGGAACAATTCGTTCGAACGCGTTTACGAATGCTACACGAACGCACACACACTGGACAGTCTCGTTTGAACGTATATACGAACGCGACACTAACGAACTAAGTCTTGGAATTGTTTCTACATTGGGAAAAAAACTTAGTTTAATTAATCACAATATTAACTTAGTAAATCATATATTGAATCACAATAAACTTGGTAGTATAGATTTAAGTTATTATTATGGTGTTCAATTATCACAAGCATACACATAGCGATAAAGTTGAAAATTAATTGTGTGTTGCATACTTGGTTGAGGATTTAAAGTGTAATTATACACAAGTAATTCCATCCAATCTTGACTGACACATACACATATATCTACACATATCGAATACTGTATTGTGAAATTTTAAAAGTGAAATACTGAGTATTGAATTGCTAAGAGATTCTATTGAGGAATTATTTAAAGGATATTATGTCAAAAATGCGATAAGGTCCGGACCCCCCTCGTCCTCTGGGAATATTCCTTTATTTACTTATCATAAGAAACCTTAGTCGGAAATTCAAGGACTTGTGTTTATTGGTACTATTTTTCAATAAAATAACGAGTGGATACTTGGTATATCATTTGAACAAGATCATTTGTTGATCGTTGTACAATTTATCTTTTGTCGACTTATTGACCCCTGTTGATTTTTTCCAGTTACACATGGCTAGCGGAAAAATCACAGTACTGGTCTCTCATGGAGAAAAATCGGAAATGTTTGGTGGGGTAAACTTTAAACAGTGGCAGAGCAAAATGTTGTTCTACCTGACAACTCTGCAGTTGGTTAAGTACCTCAAAAATCCTCTGGATCCTGTGGAGGGTGAATCAGAAACTGCCAAGCAACTGCGAGAAGATACATGGTTGTCTGGTGACTTCTTGTGCAAGAACTACCTTTTGGGTGGACTTGACAATACCATGTACAATGTGTACCAAGGCATGACTTCTGCGAAGATTCTCTGGGAATCTCTCGATAAGAAATAAAAAACAGAGGATGCCGGACAAAAGATATTTGTCGTGGGTAAGTTCCTGGACTACAAAATGGTAGATTCAAGAATAGTAATGTCTCAGTTGGGTGAACTGCAATTGATCATTCATGAAATACTGGATGAAGGAATGAAACTATATGAGACGTTTCAAGTTGCCACCATAATTGAAAAGTTACCTCCATCATGGAAGGACTTCAAGAGCTATCTGAAACACAAGAAGAAGCATATGAGCCTTGAAGACCTTGGAGTTCGACTGAGGATCGAAGAGGACAACAGGAAGACCGAGAAGGCCAGCTACAATACTATGGAGTCTAAGGCCAACATCGTCGAGGTTGTAAAGAGTAGCAAGAAGAGAAAGAACAGTGGAGCTGATTCTTCCCAGGCTAACAAGAAGTTCAATGGGAAGTGCTACAATTGTGGAAAGAGCGGTCATATGGCAGAGGACTTCAGAAACAAGAAGTCTCAGGACAAGGGCAAAAAAAAGAAAAATGAGGCCCTTGTCACTGAAGATGAGCAGCTGATTGAAAAGATCTCAGAGATGAACCTTTCAACAGTGATAACTGAAGCCAACTTGGTTGGGAATCCGAGAGAATGGTGGGTAGACATTGGGGCTACTCGTCATATCTGTGCAGATAGCAAGATGTTTTCCTCGTATCAGAAGGTCGATGGCGGCGATCATCTGACAATGGGAAACTCGTCTTGTTGGACAATTATGACCCATAGCATCACTATTTGTAAAAGACATTGTGATTTTTGTACAAATTAACTATGTGACAAAGGAAATTGCTATTTTATCATTTTATAATTAGATTACTTGAATATATAAACGATAAAAGTCCTTATGATTAGTTATACATTAATAAGATATGAGACAATATCAATCCACGTAAGGTTTAATCAATAAATATCCCTAGTCGTAGTATTATCGAGACTGAACATCGATAATGCGGAATAGACTAGTATTGCACTTGTGCGCATTATGGAAGCTTAACGGCATAGTTATCATATATTTGGGTATTGGATACTCATGCAAGTATAATAGGAGGTTTTGTTTGCCGATGGTACGGAAAAGGTTTCGCTCTGGATAGACTCCTAGGAATCCCATTGGTAGTATGATTATGTGTCTATGGGAATCCGAATCAGGATAGGTGTATTTGGTCTTAACCTGAGACTTGCATCGCTAATACTTGCGACAATCAGTACGCTTTGGTTTTGGTCGTCCGGGGCTTTAACAGGTTCTGTGTACGCCCCTTCTGGGTTTATTGAGAATCGTAGTGTATTGGGTGGGATGTCAAGATGGAAGTGTCACTTCAGTCATATAGAGATGATGATCACGTAGGGATACAGAACTGGTACTCTAATATGTTTCAACTATCGGGATAATATGACAAGGTCATGATTATCCGATTAAATAGACTAGTTTCTAGTGATCTGATATATGCTTCGTACGGAGCAGACACAATTCCAGCCCCAGGCCTAGCATGTGACATCTGATACTGGATCGTAATACGCAATACTTAGTATACTACGCTTGATAAAGATTATGTATTCCTTAAAAGAATATTTCTGGAGAATTGGGTAGGTACGGTGCTTTGGTAGAAGCCAACCATGTCATGTAAATCGGTAAGAACATGGTACAGGGTATGCATGTGTTCGGATAGTCCGACGACTGGATTTACTGCCAACATATCCAGGAATCTCATGGGTCGCTTCCCAAAGATTCATCGATGACGTTTGACTCGAACAGAATTAATTTAAGATTAATTATGAGAGAGAAGAAATTAATCTAGGATTAATTGTGCAAGAATTTATCTAGGATAAAATTCGAATAGTAGAGAGAGAACGATTAATTTGGAATTAATCGATTAAATAATATATTTGATATATTAATTGAAATTAGATTTCAATGCGGAATTAAAATTAGATTTTAATTGGGGCGAATGAATTAATTTAGAATTAATTCGTAAGCGATTTTAATAATAATTTTGTTATGCATAATTATTTAATTAAATTGGATTTAATTATGTCATAACGGCAAATTCGTTTATTTCGAAAAAAAAATGAACTCGGGCCCGAGTGAAGTTGCGTGTTGGATTAGCCGACTTAAATTCAGAATTTAAAAGTGGTGGGACCCACTTATCTTACATCACAAGTTTGACTAGTGATGGAAGTTGTTATTTGGTTAAGTGAAGACTTGGTTTAACTTGTAAAATACTCCAACCAAATCCAACACACTTTTTCATTTGGAATGACATATACCAACTTGATTTTTTGGTAAATCATAATTTGATTTTTGAAATCAAATACATAACACAAAAGAAAAATTCTCTCTCCCTCATCCTCTAAAAGCCGAGAGCTTCCTTTCTCAAGATAGAAATTTTGCTTCAAAATTTCTTCAAGCTAGCACTATCAATGAGTCATTCAAGGTGTTAGGGAAACCAATCCTAGAGTTTGGAACACAAAGAAAGGACTTTGAGCTCTTCATCAACATCAAAAGTTTTAAACTTCATACTTCCATCTAATCCGCTCAATGTAAGTTTTTCCGCAACTTCTTTGAGTATTCACACACATATCATGATTAGAGATCCTTGGAATGTTCTAGGAACACTAACAATGGTATCAAGAGCCTTTTCTAAGCATGAAATGAGTTTAGGGTTTATATACTTTAATTTGGGGTTTTCATGTTTTGAGCATGATTTCTTCAAATTGGTTGTTTGGTTGAGCTTGGATGATGATGAATTAGATTTATTCATCTTAGGAATTGAGAAAATGAATTGGATAAATTTTTCCCTAAATTCCTAGCCTTGGCCGAAACTATAACCCTAGTGTATCATGGTGATTTTTTGATTTTAGACCATTGGATGTGTTTAAAGCATGAGATAAATTGATTGTTGATTTAATTGGATTGAAATCAAATTGATTGAAATTTTGTGCCATATTGCTGTGACTATAAGAAGCATGTATAGATAGATGTTGCTTCAATTTGTGTTGGACATGAGTTAGTTAATTAAAGCATGATTAATTAGTTTAATTGGTGTTTTGGAAATATTGATTTAACTAATTAATTATGGATATTACACTTTAATTAAAATTAATGTGAAATTTGGAATTTTGTATTAATTAAAATTAGTCTTTAATTTTGAATTGGGCTAATTTTGTTGTATTTTGGCTTAATGGGCTTGGTTGGGCCAAGCTTGGTTTAGGACAATTGGATTGGATCCAAATTGGGCCTAAAATCATTCCATAAAGTCCAAATAGAATAATTGGGCCTTTAAATTTTAATTGGGCCTAATGGGCCTAAATTGATTTTTGGCAAATATGGTGATTCCTAAATTGGGCCTTGGCATTTGGGTTTGATCCATATTGGCCAAAGCCCATGCCTTAAGAATTAATTAAAAGCCCATTGGACTTTAATTAAATTGACATTGGATGTTAATTGGGCCTTTGAGACCCATTAAGATTGGATTTAGAATCTAAGTCTAAAAGGCACTAAAATAAGTGTAATTATTTAATGTGGAATTAAATTAGAATTAGTATTGAATACAAATTAAATTGGATTTAAAATTGCAGATCGATATAATTCAAGAATACTTACTTTGAGTACTTATTCTTAAACGAGTTGGACTCGCGCAAATCAAATCGTTGTTTGAACATTGGATGGTCATTAATTCAAAGATTAATTAATTGAATTAGATTAATTGAATAACATGTTTTGTGTGAATACGTGGATGTATTGTATGAATAATGTATATCGGATGGATATTAGAAGGGTGAGGGAAATTTTGGAAATTGTTGTAATAAATTTAGAATTTATTAAATTAGACATGCGTGTCCAGCCTTTTATCTCTTGACTCTTTGTATTTCTCTTCTCACCAATTCCCCTCAATGTTAATGAGGTTTCTTTAATGTATTATGTAATTGGGTAGAAGTTAGAATAGTGCTAGCGGGAGAGAGGAAATTGAGAGATTTGTTCTAGGAATAATTTGTTAAATATCCATCCGCATATCATTATTATTTATTTCGCGCCTTATTATACTTTTAGAATGCATGCTTAAGGGTGTATGATGAGACCTAATCAAAGATAATAAATTGGTTGCCAATTTACGCGAAAAACCCTCAATACAATATTAAGCGATTTCCTTCCATTAAGTGGTTCTCTCTCAAGATCCAAGATTAGCATTGGTTTGTTGGCCAAAGTCAAGATCAATGTCCATCGCGGATGTGTTTGAACCACGAAAGCTTTGTTATATATCGCATGTCTTGGGCAGTTGTGACTTGTTGGCCAAAGTCAAAGTCACTTCTTGTTCATCGATATGGATTACAAAGCTTTCCCACTGTCAATGGGTCCCGTTTAACTGGAATCATTAAGTTTGTTGAGCCAAAGCCAAGGCTCAGTTGATTCAGAGGAAAAGGTTAGGAAATATATTGGATATATTGACATATATATTTATATATGTTTCGGACTTGGAGGTCCACATACCGGATCTAGGAATTGGATGAGATCCAATTGATCTTAGAGATCTACCTAGTTAAGTATCATACAGCTTGTTGGCCAAAGTCAAGGTTGTGTGTTATTTAATGGGATCCTAGTCCACTAGGAAACTATGTTTCCCGAGTACTCAACAGAGGGTTAGAGGCTCGCTGAAAAATAGTAGGAGGCCAATTTGTAATTTTGTTCAAATAGTTTCCAAAATACGCACTTTCAAATTATTTTCGTCATTTTATATATTTATATTAGTTGAACTAATATTTTATTATTTTTTCTTGTAACAGTTGGACTGTACCCAAAATCGTTAATTGAATAGTTAGACTATTGCAATTAAGATGGCTGGAAAGGTCAATGTTAGGGACATTATCATGGGCGAAAATGTCTTTAATGGTGCGAACTTTCCTGACTAGGATATGAACCTCATGATTGTCCTGGGGGCTGAGAGATTGCTCTATATGATAGAGAGACCTCTTGGGCCTAAGCCCGGAATTGAGCAGCTGCTTGAGCTTGAGCTTTGGAAGACTCACAGTGATGACAACTCAACTTCTCAATCTGTCATGCTTGCTGCAATGACCCCAAAATTCCGTCGTCAAAACAAGGGATTGGATCCCTATGAAATGATGTTGAAATTGAGGGACTTTCACCGATCTAACCTTAGATCGCAGAGGTACGAATTGCAGAAGAAGCTCTTTCGCTCTCGCATGTCAGAGGGTACATCTGTTGAGCACCATGTATCGCATTTGATTGCTAACATCGAACAGCTGGGACAGCTAGGCATAGTCTTTGAGGCTGAGACTTCCATAGATTTGATCTTACAGTCTCTTCCTGACAGCTGGAGCGGGTTCATCATGAACTATAATATGATGAACCAAGAAAATACTCTTGTAGAGTTGATGGCAATGCTGAAAGAGGCAGAAAAAAAACTTTTGAAGGGCAAAAAGTGTGAGGCGCACTTCGCTTCGACATCTCAGAATGCCAAGGCTTGGCCGAAGGCTTCTGGAGGTGTGAAGAAAAAGAAGAAGAGAAAGGGCAAGGCCAAATCATCAAAGTCTTTTGGGAAAGCAAAGGACAAATCCAAAGATGTCTGCCTACAGTGTGGCAAATGGGGTCACTAGAAGCGTGACTGTCGTGAGTACAAGGCGCACATGAAGGAAGTGAAAGTGGGCAAGGCTCCGGCTTCAGGTATGTTTGTTATTGAAATAAACATGTCTACTTCTAGTTTTAAAAATTGGATTTTTGATTCTGGTTGTGGTATTCATATATGTACTGATGTGCAGGATCTGCAGATTAGCAGGAGACTGGCTTCAGGAGAGATCGATCTCCAAGTTGGAAATGGGACTAGAGTCGTCGTTTTGGCTGTTGGGACCTACATTTTGGAACTGCCCTCGGGGCATGTACTTAATTTATCAGACTGCTATTATGTACCTAGTTTAACTAGAAACATTATATCTGTATCTTGTTTAACCCAATGTGGGTATACTTTTGTATTCAGAAACACCGGGTGTTTTGTTTATAAAAATGATTTTGAGATATGTAGTGCTGATGTTAATAACGGTCATTATATCTTGAATATAAATCAATCTCAAACATATAACATGACAAATAAAAGGCTTAAATTAAGTAACAAAGATGAAACTTATATGTGACATTATCGTCTGGGACACATTAACGAGACTCGTATATCCACACTTTCGAAGAGTGGGTACTTGGACGGATTTGATCCAAATTAATATATGACTGTGAATCTTGTTTATTAGGCAAAATGCCTAAAACACCTTTTAGCGGTAAATGTGCACGTGCCACCGAACTGTTAGCCATTGTTCATAGTGACGTATGTGGGCCCATGTCTAGCCAGGCTAGAGGTGGATATGAATACTTCGTAACCTTTACAGATGATGCATCACGTTATGGTTATGTGTATCTTATGAGACACAAGTCGGAAACCTTTGAGAAATTCAAAGAATTTCGACACGAAGTAGAAAAACATATCGGCAAAAGTATTAAAACATTACGGTCGGACCGTGGTGGAGAATACTTGAGCAATGAGTTTCTTGATTACTTGAAAGAGTATGGTATTCTTTCACAGTGGACTCCTCCCGGAACACCTCAATTAGACGGTGTGTCTGAACGGAGAAATCGAACTTTGTTAGACATGGTAAGGTCTATAATGAGTCGCACAGAGCTACCAATTTCCTTATGGGGATATGCATTGAACAGTGCAATACTTATTTTGAATAAATCATCAAGGATGAAACCGTACCACAATCTTCTAATACACAAGAACCGCGTAGATCGGAGAGAGTCAGAAAACAACCTGAGAGGTATGGGTTTCTGATCTCACCTCACGTAGATATTAATCTTATTGAGGATAATGAGTCGGCTACGTATGAGGAAGCGATACAAGGTATCGACTCCGCTTTATGGCAAGAAGCCATGAAGTCCGAAATGGATTCCATGTATACCAACCAAGTTTGGACACTGGTTGATACACCAGAAGGCGTAAAGCCTATTGGTTACAAATGGGTCTTCAAGAAGAAGACCGACATGGATGGCAACATACAAACGTACAAAGCTAGGCTTGTAGCGAAAGGGTATCGTCAACGACATGGTGTCAATTACGATGAAACTTTTTCACATGTTGCCATGATTAAATCCATTCGGATGATGCTTGCTATTGCTGCATATTTCGATTATGAAATATGGCAGATGGACGTCAAAATCGCTTTCCTTAACTAAAACCTTTTGGAGGATGTTTATATGCAACAGCCTGATGGTTTTGTCGTACCAAAACATGCAAACAAGGTTTGCAAGTTAAATCGATCCATTTATGGATTGAAGCAAGCATCGCGTTCTTGGAACCAACGTTTTGATGAGATCATAAAAGAATATGATTTCATTCAAAACGAAGATGATCCTTGAGTATATAAGAAGGTTAGTGGGAGCGCACTGAAATTCATTGTCCTTTACGTAGATGATGTATTGCTTATTGGCAATGACATTCTCATGCTACAATCGGTGAAAGCTTGGCTTTCTTTAAAATTCTCCATGAAAGATCTGGGAGAAGCAGTTTTTATTCTGGGAATAAGGATCTACTGGGATAGATCTAGAAAGATGCTTGGACTCTCCCAGAGCTCGTATATCGACAAAGTGTTGAAGAGATTCAACATGGATCAGTCTAAGAGGGGACTGTTGCCAGTGTCACATGGCGTCTCTCTATCTAAGGACATGTGTCCTAAAATTCAAGATAAGAGAGACAACATGAGTCGGACCTCGTTCGCTTCTGCAGTCGGATCGATCATGTATGTCATGATATGTATGTGACCTGATGTCTCGTATGCTTTGAGCATGTATAGTCGCTATCAAACCGATCCAGGTGATGGTCACTGGGTTGCGGTTAAGAACATCCTTAAGTATCTTAGACGAACTAAGGATGCTTTCTTAATCTATGGAGATGGAGAACTTGAGGTAATTGGGTTTACCGATGCAAGTTTCCAAACCGATAAAGACGACTGTAAGTCGCAATCCGAGTACATATTTTGTTTGAACAACGGAGCAGTGAGCTGGAAATCTTCCAAGCAAGAGATTATTGTCGATTCAACAACAGAAGAAGAATATATCGATGTAGCTGAGGCAGCTAAAGAGGCAGTTTGGATCCGTAAATTCCTAATTGGATTAGGAATAGTTCCGTTTGCAGCTGAGCCAATTCCTTTGTATTGTGACAATAACGGGGCTATAGTGCAGGCTAAGGAACCGCAGTCTCATCAACGATCCAAGCATGTACTTCGACGTTTCCATCTGATTCATGAGATCATACATTGTGGCGATGTGAAGATCGAGAAGGTCGCATCAGATGACAATATTGTAGATTCGCTGACGAAGGCTATTTCTCAGCAAAAGTTTGAGCGAAAAGTACATAGTTAAGGTGTTAGATACTTGAGTGATTGGCTATAGGCCAAGTGGGAGATTTTTGGACAATTATGACCCATAGCATCAGTATTTGTAAAAGACATTGTGGTTTTTGTACAAATTAACTATGTGGCAAAGGAAATTGCTATTTTATCATTTTGTAATTAGATTACTTTAATATATAAATGATAAAAGTCCTTATGATTAGTTCCGGATTAATAAGATATGAGACAGTTCAATCCATGTAAGGTTTAATCATTAAATATCCATAGTCGTAGTATTATCGAGACTGGACATCGATAATACGGAATAGACTAATATTGTACTTGTGCGCATTATGGAAGCGTAACGGCATAGTTCTCATATATTTGGGTATTGGATACTCATGCAAGTGTAATATGAGGTTCTGTTTACCGATGGTACAGAAACAGCTTCGCTCTGGATAGACCCCTCAGAATCACATTGGTAGTATGACTATGTGTCTATGGGAATTCGAATCAGGGTAGGTGTATTTGGTCTTAACTTGAGACTTGCATCGCTAATACTTACGACAATCAGTACGCTTTGGTTTTGGTCGTCCGGGGCCTTAACAGGTTCTGTGTACGCCTCTTCTGGGTTTATTGAGAATCGTAGTGTATTGGGTGTGATGTCAAGATGGAAGTGTCACTTCAGTCATATAGAGATGATGATCACGTAGGGATACAGAACTGGTACTCTAATATGTTACAACTATCGGGATAATATGACAAGGTCATGATTATCCGATTAAAGAGACTAGTTGTTAGTGATCTGATATATGCTTCGTACGGGGCAGACACAATTCCAGCCCAGGCCTAGCATGTGACATCCGATACTGGATCATAATACGCAATACTTAGTATACTACGCTTGATAAAGATTATGTGTTCCTTAAAAGAATATTTCTGGAGAATTGGGTAGGCACAGTGCTTTTCTAGAAGCCAACCATGTCTTGTAAATCGGTAAGAACGTGGTACGGGGTACGCACGTGTTCGGATAGTCCGACGACCGGATTTACTACCAACATATCCAAGAATCTCATGGGTCGCTTCCCAAAGATTCACCGATGACGTTTGACTCGAACAGAATTAATCTAGGATTAATTATAAGAGAGAGGAAATTAATCTAGGATTAATTGCGGTAAGAATTTATCTGGGATAAAATTAGAATAGTAGAGAGATTACGATTAATTTGGAATTAATCGATTAAATAATATATCCGATATATTAATTGAAATTGGATTTCAATGCGGAATTAAAATTAGATTTTAATTCGGGCGAACGAATTAATTTAGAACTAATTCGTAAGCGACTTTAATAATAATTTTGCTAGGCATAATTATTTAATTAAATTGGATTTAATTATGTCGTAACGGTAAATTCGTTTATTTCGGAATTAAACGAACCCGGGCCCAAGCAAAGTTGCGTGTTGTATTAGCCGACTTAAATTCGGAATTTAAAAGTGAAGGGACCCACTTGTCTTACATCACAAGTTTGACTAGTGATGGAAGTTGTTATTTGGTTAAGTGAAGACTTGGTTTAACTTGTAAAATACCCCAACCAAATCCAACACACTTTGTCATTTGGAATGACATATACCAACTTGATTTTTTGGTAAATCATAATTTGATTTTTGAAATCAAATACACAACACAAAAGAAAAATTATCTCTCCCTCATCCTCTAAAATCTGAGAGCTTCCTTTCTCAAGATAGAAATTTTGCTTCAAAATTTCTTCAAGCTAGCACTATCAATGAGTCATTCAAGGTGTTAGGGAAACCAATCCTAGAGTTTGGAACACAAAGAAAGGACTTGGAGCTCTTCATCAACATCAAAAGTTTTGAACTTCATACTTTCATCTAATCCGCTCAATGTAAGTTTTTCTGCAACTTCCTTGAGTATTCACACACATATCATGATTAGAGATCCTTGGCATGTTCTAGGAACACTAACACGTCTACCTCTAGAGTGGTTGGACAAGGCATAGTGGTTCTAAAGATGACATCCGGAAATGAGCTTACATTGAAGAATGTATTGCATGTTCCAAATATTCGGAAGAACTTAGTCTCAGACTCTCTCCTTAGCAAGGCTGGTTTTAAGCTTGTATTTGTTTCTGATAAATTTGTATTGACCAAAAATGATGTGTATGTAGGAAAAAGATACCTCACTAGGGGCCTTTTCAAATTCAATGTAATGACTGTCAATCGACACAGTGCTATTAATAAAGCTACAACTTCCGCTTATATTATTGAGTCACAAAATGTATGACATGTGAGTTTGGGACATGTTAATTATGATACAATGCGTAAATTAATTAACATGGACCTTATACCTAAATTTGCAATTGATAGCTAACATAAGTGTGAGGCATGTGTTGAAGCAAAAATGCATAGATCATCATTTCATTCCATAGAACGAAGTTCTGAACCTTTGGAACTTTTATACACTGATGTGTGTGATATGAATATTGTGCAAACAAGAGGCGGTAAAAAGTACTTTGTCACTTTTATCGATGATAGCACAAGATTCTGTTATGTGTATTTGCTTAGGAGCAAAGATGAAGCTATTGAGAGCTTTGTAACCTATAAGAACGAAGTTGAAAATCAACTTGGCAAGAAAATCAAGAGAATCAGGAGCGATAGAGGTGGTGAATATGTATCACCATTCGTGAATATTTTTCCGTTCATGAAATTATTCACGAGACCACTGCTCCTTATTCACCTCAACAAAATGGGATTGTTGAGTGCAAAAATCGAACATTGAAGGAAATGATGAACGCCATGTTGACAAGTTCTGGGTTACCCCAGAACTTGTGGGGGGAAGCCTTGATTTCCACGAACTATGTTCTAAACAAGCTTCCTCACAAATGATTGGACAAGACACCATATGAGTGGTGGAAAGGTCATGTATTTTCCTACAAATACCTAAAAGTGTATGGGTGTCTTGCCAAAGTAATGGTTCCTACACCTAAGAAGGTTAAAATAGGACCCAAAACTGTTGATTGTATATTTATTGGATATGCTCGCAACAGTAGTGCGTATCAATTCTTGGTACACGAGTCTGGGATTCCTGACATCAATTTGAATATGATAATTGAGTCAATGAATGCAATATTTTTTGAAGAGACATTTTCTTGTAAGGAAAGACAAAGAACAGAGCCTCTCAAAAGAGCTATTAATACTATCAAAGACAATGATCAGGTTGACCAAGAGTCGAACCAACGTGAAAACGTTGAGACAATCGAACCTAGACGTAGCAAAAGAGCTAGAACGTCTAAGTCGTTTGGTCCCGATTTTCTGACATACTTGTTAGAAAATGAGCCTCAAATCTATAAGGAAGCAATGTCTTCGCCGGAGGCACCTTTGTGGAAAGAGGCTATCAATAGTGAGATTGATTACATCCTACATAACCATACTTGGGAATTGGTTGATCTTCCTCCAGGTTGTAAGCCACTGGGCTACAAATGGATATTCAAACGGAAGATGAAATCGGATGGATCAATAGATAAGTACAAGGCAAGGCTTGTCATAAAAGGTTATAGACAAATAGAAGGCCTTGATTACTTTGACACCTACTCACCAGTGACTCGTATCACATCGATAAGAATGCTCATAGCCATAGCAACTATATTTGGTCTTGAAATACATCAAATGGATGTAAAAACGGCATTCTTGAATGGTGAAGTGGATGAAGAGATTTACATGGAACAACCAGAAGGGTTTAATATTCCTGGACAAGACCAGAAGGTGTGCAAACTTGTAAAATCCTTGTACGGATTAAAGCAAGCACCTAAACAATGGCATGAGAAATTTGACAAAGAGATGTTGTCAAGTGGGTTCAAAATCAATGAGTGTGATAACTGTGTGTACACCAAATCAACTCAAAAATGATATGTCATTGTGTGTCTCTATGTAGACGATATACTGATAATTGGTAGTAGTCATGAAATGATCCAGTCTACCAAGAGAGTGTTATCCAGCAGATTTGATATGAAAGATATAGGAGTAGCTGATGTGATCCTATGAGTTAAGATTTCTAGAACATCAGAAAGATATATATTATCCCAGACTCATTATATTGAGAAGATACTTGAGAAATATAACAAAGGAGACCCAAATGTGGCTAGAACTCATGTAGACCTAACTATTCATCTATCAAAGAATATTGGCTCAAGCGTATCGCAATTAGAGTATTCGAGAATCATCGGAAGTCTGATGTATCTCACGAATTGCACACGACCTGATATTGCTCAAGTTGTGAACATGATTAGCAGATATATGAGCAATCCAGGACATAACCACTGGAAAGCCATAGTAAGAGTTTTGAGGTATCTGAGAGAAACTTCAAAATATGGGCTACATTATGGGAGATATTCTGTTGTTCTAGAGAGATACAACGATGCTAAATGGATATCTGATATAGTGGATTCCAAATCTACGAGTGGATTTGTTTTCACACTTGGTAATACAGTCGTGTCATAGAAATCCTCGAGGCAAACATGCATTGTCCGGTCTATTATGGAATCAGAGTTCATAACATTAGACAAAACAACGGAAGAAGCGGAATGGCTTCAAAATTTCCTGGAGGATATTCCTAGTCGGCCTAAATCGGTGCCAGTGATAAGCATACATTGTGATAGCCAATCGGCTATTGGGAGAGCCCAAAATATAATGTATAATGGTAAGTCTCGACACATACGTCGGAGACATAATACCATACGTCAACTGCTCTCAAATGGCATAATATCGATCGATTATGTTAAGTCGAAGGAAAACCTAGCGGATCCACTTACTAAAGGTTTACCCAGAGAGCAAGTTGAGAAGTCATCGAAGGGAATGTGCTTGAAGCCTATAAACTAAGAATTGTCACTGTGGAAACCCAACCTAGCTGACTGGAGATCCTAAGATCTAGATTCAAAAGGGACAACCGAAACTTTGTGCAATTTAAAACAAGCACTGAAGAGTTTTGTACTCTTTCACATTCCGATAATGACGCCGAGTGTTGTCTGTCAATGTTAGGATAAGTTGAAGCTTTTAATGATCACTATATTAGGAGATGAGTCCTAATGGGGTAAAGGCAGATTATATCTTCACAGTAGATCACTTATTTCAAGTAAGAAGTGAGGCTGCTTCCATGTGATTTTACAGGCTGATTTCCCTAAAGTGCTTGATGAATCCAGGACCGTTGTTCAGGGTCGAAATAAACACAACCGTAGAACGGGAAATTGTCAAAGTAAAGCTGTGTGTTGGCGATTGTCTTGGTTTACACCAACGGCAGAACATTTCAAGACTATGAGTCACTGGTTTGCCAAGTAAATCCGATTGTCATTCACTAGGAAAGGTTCAATGCGAAAGCTACCTATTTCGATGCAGCTTTAGTTCGCGGAAACTCTCTCAAGTGTCTGCATGAATATTTGAAGAATTATGGAGGATTGTTGTAAATTCTTCATATATTGTTTTGGATGGAGGAGTGACATGTCCCTTGGATGGTACCCTATAGGGACATGTCCTCCAATCGAGAATAATATGTTTATAGTCTCCAAGGGATGCATGGGAGGGGTATAACCCTTTGAAGAGTTGCACCCCAACTCTTTGAAGGGTCACACCCCAACCCAAATGGTGCCCCTAAGGCACCCTTCCATGCCTTTATAATGAGGCATCCATGTTCATTCTCAAAAAAAGAGGAAAAAAAATCCGAACTCATCCTAAATAAAAAAAAGAGTCTCATAATTTCATTTTTGAGTCGAGAGAGTGTTCCTCCATTTTCAAGTTCAAGATCTTGTTAAGGAGTGCCCCTTGAATAAGAGGAATCTGAGTTATCGTGGGAGAACATTAGCCACAAAACCCTTAGAGCACCGAGACGGGACTAATAAGTTCTTAAGGACAGAGATCTATCTCGACTTGGACTATAAATTTCGTCATTTCCAAGTTTTTCATTATATTTCAAGTTTTAGGATTTTTGCATAGTTTGGTTGAGTTTTCTGGTTCTGATCTGTTTGAATGCATGTTAGTTTCTATTTAATGACACAAATCCACCAACAATAATAATATATAATACAAGATTATGCGATGATCCATGCTGTCAAGATTATTATTGTATATCTATTAAATTTTATTAATGTGTCCATTAGGACAATTCTATGCACGGTTGCTTCCGTTGAGGACCAATAACTCCCATTAGTTCATTTTATAAATTTTTTAGTGCGTATTAACTTTATTAAAAAATCATTCAAAGTACATGGTGTTAACCCAATTACATAGTTAAACACTTGACCTAGGTTAATCCAATCCTTAAACCACTGGTGATTATACTCATTATCATAATAATAATAATAATAATAATAATATTATTATTATTATTATTATTATTATTATTATTATTATTATTATTATTATTATTATTATTATTATAAATTCGGTCTTGCATCAATTGATTGATTCACTTGAATGTAAATTAGTAGCAAAGGCAATAATGATAACAAGAAAATTTTGGCAAAGCTTGACGTCAACACAATGGAATGAATGGATGCTTCTATCAAACTTCAAAAATATCAACCCAAACACGATCTACACGTGCTATTAAATATTTTGTTTTACAATATTGTAGATAAAAAGGAATTTATACTTGTTAGCTGACATATTCTCATTATAGATTTTGATGATGCAATACTAGAAGTCTTCGACTCGCATTAACGAGACATAATAAAAAATGTCGAAGCACTCGGTGATGAAAAGCAGTGGATGTGAAGACTCAAGTTACAAATGAAGAAAATATTGTGTAGTTTTAGCTTAAAGCTCTCTTGGTAAAGTGAGTTGGTTATTCAAGTCTTTAAGCTCATATGACATATGTACATTTATATAGATGCATTAGAGTCATATGCAAAATGTCTTTAACCTTCAAAACCTGCATTTTGACACTAAAGCCGGCATACCGATCCTCTCGTGTCTATGCTCTGTTTTGTATACTCTCAGAAATCGGCATAACATATACTGGTGTCATACCGGTCCCATATACCGGTCTAACCTTGTTTTGCATGCTTTTAGCACAAACCGGTCTCCCATATCGGTCTACCTGATGATTGTTTTGCTAATAAAACTGGCATGAAGCATACCGGTGAAAATCAAAATTTCACACTCTCAAAAACTGGCACACACCATACCGATCTTCATACCGGTCATTAATTCGGTATAACATTTAAATTTTCAAATGATAATATAGTCGTTCTTTCTGCCAGACCGGTATACCGGTGTCTGGAGACCGGTGTACCGGTCTCAAACAGGTCAGTTGGGGTTGTTTATACTTCTACTATAAATTGAGCCCCAAAATATTTTTGCCATTGTTACACCACATTCTAACAATTCATTGAAAGCAGAAATCATAGAGAAACATAAATCTTCTTGGTTATTTCATTCTCGTCAATTCATAAGCTCATTACTTAAATCTTCATATACATCTTAGTGAGCTTAGATATATTTGGGTAATACTCTCTCTTCAATCTTTGTATTTCATTAATGAGTTCTCCAATAGTGTTGTAAACACAAAATTTTATTATCCAAAACACTTGTGTGAAATCCCTTGTGTGAGTTGTGAGAAATATCAAGGGTGGAATTTGTGTAAAAGGTTTGAGAGAAGTCTTGGTGAAAAATCTCTTGGTTGTAAGTTTGTTGAAACTAATGGAACCTTCAAGCGAGCTTGAAAAGAGTGGGCGTAGGCAATTGGTTGAGTCTATCTTCCCTTATCTTTAAATTTGTGCAATTTCATTTTAAATCAATAGTGTGATTTATGATTGTTGGTAAAACTTGAAAGCTTAAAATTGACAAGATTTATAATTCCGCATTTATTTTTTAATTATCCAATTCATCCCCTCTTGGGTATAATTGTTATTTGATAGTACTTGTAGGTAATTTCAATACTTGCTTGATTTGGAATCCAAAATTTGAGCTAAAATTAATTAGGAGTTTAAAGCATAAGAAAAGTTATTATCTAGTATATATTAAAGAAGCCAAAAAAAAAAAAAAAAAAAATCTCTGGCCATATATTTTAAAAAAATAGAAATTTATTAAAAATCATATTTCACATTATTTATTATAGAAAATTATACCTCTTAATTTATTTAAGGTTTTAAATTTTATTAATCCATTTTTTATTCATCTTTAATTTTTTTTTAATATAATTTTTTATTTAATTTCTTTTCCATCATTTTACCCTTATAAAAAATGGCAAATTTAACATTAAAGTATTACTACTAAAAGCTTGTAATTTTTTTCATGTGAATAAATTTCCCATTAAGTTTTTTCTTTAGTGTGTGTTAGGCATTTTTTATCTTTAAAAAATAAAAGGGTGGACAAATCCAAATATATTTTTAACTATTTATCTTCTCTTTGGACACTATTTTTTAAAATTACTTATTTTTATTTTAAATGTGCACTGAAAATTAATTATTCTTTGGGTGTTTTTGTGTGCGAATAAAATCACTTATAATTACATTGTGATTGTGTCTAAACAAATACACACGCACTAATTGACAGTCACCTTGTAATTGTAAATAAAATAAATATATAGTCACAATGGGACTGGGATTGCAAATGTGACTTTGCTCAATAGGGTTGAAGGTCGATAATGTAATTAAGGGTCGACAATGTTACTGAGATAACTAATGTAACTGAGGGTCGACAATAGTGATATCGAAGGTTATTTTTAAGGCCCATGCTGGGCTTTGACAAAAAAACTCAGGCCCGATTTTTATTAATAAATATATTTTTTTTTAAAAAAATCCAAATTAATTTTTAATTCTAAATACATACATTTATACCTAAAATTTTAATCAATCTAACTAAAATTTTAAGATTCAATCTAAAAAAACACCAAAAACATTGAAATATTTATTCATTTTTTTTCATTTTTAAGTATTAAAAAAAAAACAAAAAATCAATTATTTTCAATATAAAAATAAAAATTTATTTTTTTAAAAGTCCGTCCGGCTCCACAACAACCGGGGCTGAGGCACAACCCAGCTAGTTGCCACTTGCATGTTTTAATTTATAATTTAAAAAAAAAATTGATTTTTTAAATAAATTGTACATTTTAATAATTTTATACCTATAAGACCAATGGCGTATCCATAAATTTCAGTCAGCGGGGGCTAATTTTTTTTTTTACCAAAATAATATATAATGAATTCATATATATTTTTTGAAATTATAAGATGATCCCTATACTTTTGAAAATTATGAAATAGCCCATAATTTCTAAACTTATAAATTAACTCAAAATTTTCAGAATTATATTTTTATCCATAATTTCTAAAAATACCAATTTACCCTAAAAATTTAAGTAAAAACTTATTTTTAAAATTATGTATTTTAAGTTTATGTAGTATATTATATACTAAAACCAAACTTAAGTATAAACATAGTTATTTTTATTTTTATTTAAATGTAACGAAATCTATATTCTTTTGCAAATAGAAAAACAGATAAATGATTGGATTTAAAATGAAAAATAGTCAATTATCTATACACATACAAATTAAATATAATTATTTTAGATATGTTTAAGAAATAAGATTAATACAAAAGTGTATTGGAATTTTTTTAACTAATTTAGGCTTGGGCCTACATATTATATTAAAAAATATAATTCAAAAAATTAATAAATAATGTATTTATGGGTGTTGTTTAATTATTTATATTTTCTAATATATATATATATATATATATTATATATATATATATATATTATATATATAATTTATAAAAAAAAAAAAAAAATTGTGGGTCCAGTGGGGGCAACTGGGCCTACTGTGGCTCCGCCACTGTATAAGACTAAATGTAAATTTTTAAATTTAACTTGGGGATAAAGAGGAAATGTTCTATTTTAACAAAAGCCACTTTAAAAAATCATCTATAATCCTAAAAGACTCGGGATCATTCCTCTATATATCTTTATATATACGCACACCCCCACACTTTTTTCGATTATCATTTCTTTTCGATGATATATACCCATGATAATGAAGGATCAAGTAACTTATTAAATTGATAGACACACACTAAAGACAAATAAAATATATTTTAATATGTTAAAAATAATATTATAACAAATTAAATACGTGTTTTCTCATATCCCTTAGATTTAGTGTGGTATTTAACTTAAAATTTTGAGATATCTCTCATATATCATGACTCTATATATATACACAGTGAGATCCCAATAAATATGTATTCATTATAATAAAATGAGGATCAAGCTAAAATATAAGAAAAATACACACTCCAATAGAGTGTCTTTATTTATTCTGTAGTGTATGTGATTGTGTGTATCAATGGGATTCCAATAAAGATATTCTCAATATATATACACACGCCTACCTTGACATTAATAAATTAATGATTAAAATTAAGAAATACATTTGTTGACGGTGGATTTTGGTCTCAGGGTAATACGGGAATATCACCTCTGAGGGAACCCTCCTTCAACTGTGAATTTGTTTGGTTATAGGGAACCAAAAGCAAACTTAGCGGAAAACAAGAAAATACGCCAATCAGACAAGGTGATTTAACGTGGTTCGGTGGATTTTGGATCCGACCTACGTCCACGGACAAGAACAGGGTGGTACTTTTTTATTTACTCAAATACACCTCTCAGACTTCTCCTTTGCTCTTACAAATTGGAACTTTAATCCTTCCCTCTTGTGATGATTTTTAGATCCTTTCAACTTGTCCTTCTACACTCACTCTACCCTCCTATTTATAATGGTGAAGAAGCCAAATTCCTATTTGTACAAGAATTCCCAATTGGAGATGGTCTCCTTTTCCTATCAGGATTCCTAGTCAAAACTATTCCCTTTTCCCATAAGGATTCCTAATCAAAACTACATTTACTTCCTTTATCCTATTAGGATATTAACTTATTACTTTACCCCATTAAAGTAGGACAACTTATCCCTTTTCAGCAAGAATATGATGTTTTATCTTCCTGAGCACGCCTCGTCATGTGCTCGGTCTTCATGAGGTCGGTCATGATAGCCATTTGAACTGAGAATGTTGTTGTCGATCTGATAATGCCCGGTCATCCGATCTCAAGTGGTCGGTCACCTATCATCAAATGCTCGGTCTCTTACTGTATAGTGGCCGGGTCGGCTTTAATGATCTCGCCTAAGAAGGTAATTACCCTTTTTACCCCTGATGTACTCCTTAAATAACATAGGTCCTGAAAACACCATCAACATCTGTCCCCTAGTTCTCGGTAACAACGAGTTTGTGAGTTGATGCCGGGAACTATAAAAAGATGGTGTGCTCATCGCCTTGCTGGTGGTCGCTCCAGAATTTACAGAGAAATTGCTTTCGCCATCAACTAAGTCTTCTGTTTCTATCTTCATATCCTCGGTTTTTTTGGAGATGCTGACTTTATTCAGAATGATTCTCCACCTCAAAGCAAATTGCTTACGATGATGTGCTCGGTGGCATGTGATCCTGTCTTGAGCTGTGAGAGATGCTCAGACCTGGGGGAATGTTACGTCCCCAGTCCGAAGGACTGACTCGGTGTGACGCAACCCGACCCCGAGCTGAGAACGACACTTGGACCTGAGGCAATGTTACGTCCCCAGTCCGAAGGGCTGACTCGGTGGGACGTACCCCGACCCCGAGCTGAGAAAAATACTTGGACCTGGGGGAATGTTACGTCCCCAGTCCGAAAGGCTGACTCGGTGGGACGTACCCCGACCCCGAGCTGATAAAGGCACTTGGACCTGGGGGAATGTTACGTCCCCAGTCCGAAGGGCTGACTCGGTGGGACGTACCCCGACCCCGAGCTGAGAAAGGCACTTGGACCTGGGGGAATGTTACGTCCCCAGTCCGAAGGGCTGACTCGGTGGGACGTACCCCGACCCCGAGCTGAGAAATGCACTTGGACCTGGGGGAATGTTACGTCCCCAGTCCGAAGGGCTGACTCGGTGGGACATCGTCCAACCCCGAGCTGTAAGAATCACTTGGTCCTGGGGGAATGTTACGTCCCCAGTCCAAAGGGCAGACTCGGTGGGACATCGCCCGACCCCGAGCTGTAAGAATCACTTGGTCCTGGGGGAATGTTACGTCCCCAGTCCAAATGCAGACTCGGTGGGACATCGCCCGACCCCGAGCTGTAAAAATCACTTGGTCCTGGGGGAATGTTACGTCCCCAGTCCAAAGGGCAGACTCGGTGGGACATCGCCCGACCCTGAGCTGTAAGAATCACTTGGTCCTGGGGGAATGTTACGTCCCCAGTCCAAATGCAGACTCGGTGGGACATCGCCCGACCCCGAGCTGTAAAAATCACTTGGTCCTGGGGGAATGTTACGTCCCCAGTCCAAAGGGCAGACTCGGTGGGACATCGCCCGACCCCGAGCTGTAAGAATCACTTGGTCCTGGGGGAATGTTACGTCCCCAGTCCAAAGGGCAGACTCGGTGGGACATCGCCCGACCCCGAGCTGTAAGAATCACTTGGTCCTGGGGGAATGTTACGTCCCCAGTCCAAAGGGAGACTCGGTGGGACATCGCCCGACCCCGAGCTGTAAAAATCACTTGGTCCTGGGGGAATGTTACGTCCCCAGTCCAAAGGCAGACTCGGTGGGACATCGCCCGACCCCGAGCTGTAAAAATCACTTGGTCCTGGGGGAATGTTACGTCCCCAGTCCAAAGGCAGACTCGGTGGGACATCGCCCGACCCCGAGCTGTAAAAATCACTTGGTCCTGGGGGAATGTTACGTCCCCAGTCCAAAGGCAGACTCGGTGGGACATCGCCCGACCCCGAGCTGTAAAAATCACTTGGTCCTGGGGGAATGTTACGTCCCCAGTCCAAAGGCAGACTCGGTGGGACATCGCCCGACCCCGAGCTGTAAAAATCACTTGGTCCTGGGGGAATGTTACGTCCCCAATCCAAAGGGCAGACTCGGTGGGACATCGCCCGACCCCGAGCTGTAAGAATCACTTGGTCCTGGGAGAATGTTACGTCCCCAGTCCAAAGGCAGACTCGGTGGGACATCGCCCGACCCCGAGCTGTAAAAATCACTTGGTCCTGGGGGAATGTTACGTCCCCAGTCCAAAGGCAGACTCGGTGGGACATCGCCCGACCCCGAGCTGTAAAAATCACTTGGTCCTGGGGGAATATTACGTCCCCAGTCCGAAAGGCAGACTCGGTGGGACATCGCCCGACCCCGAGCTGTAAAAATCACTTGGTCCTGGGGGAATGTTACATCCCCAGTCCAAAGGCAGACTCGGTGGGACATCGCCCGACCCCGAGCTGAAAGAGGTACTTGGCTCTGGGGGAATGTCCCGTCCCCAGACCAATAAGCATGACTCGGTGGGACGTAACCCGACCCCGAGCTGTAACAAACATCGATCTCGGCGGTACAAGAGCAGGCCCGAGCCGGAAAGAGCTATCGGTCTCGGCGGTACAAGAGCAGACCTGAGCCGGAAAGAAACATCGGTCTCGGCGGTACAAGAGCAGACCCGAGCCGTAAAATATATATCAATAAAACGGACTCGGCGGCACAAGAGCAGACCCGAGCCGTAAAACAAATATCAAAATTATTGTGTGAGCCATAACAAAAGAGCATAATCAAATGTCAACCTAAGTCAGAAGAGGTTTTACTCACCTTTTTGGGATCTGTTGCCTTTCTTGCAACTCTACAAGGGTCACTACAAGCAAGGCTCTTCTTAATACATCCTCTCTGCATCTCAGCTTTCCATGCATTCGATCGGATGACTTCCGCTATCAACTTGGTCGACCTCAAAAATCGAATGGTCCATGTACACACTGAGATAGCCTTCTTTCACCAAGTCTTCCACCTGCTCCTGCAGGTCTCTGCACCCATTCGTGGCATGTCCCCTTACGTTGTGGTCATTTCTCTGATGGTGTTCCCTCTTCGGGATATTTTCTCCTCGTTTTCTAATTGAACGAATTTTCGGGCCACCTCTAGGGCGGTTGCGTAGTCCGGGGTGTCCTGGATCCTTAGGTGGGTCCATAACCTCCCGACTTTCAAGGCTCCTTTCAAGTTTTCCAGGGCCTCGGGGGATTCGTACCCTCCGACTTCGAGTACCATATTGTGGTATCTTTCAATAAATATTTTCAAAGGTTCATCGTCTCCTTGTTTCATAAGTCTTAGTTCTCCAATTGTCTTTCTGGGGACACAAGCCCCCTTGAACTGTCGTATGAATGACTTTCTCAGTTGTGCGAAGCTGCTGATGCTTCTTGGGGCTAGGCTTCTATACCATAGAATGGCCGGTCCGGCTAGAGTTTAAGGGGAACACTTTACAGATGGCGTCCCCTGTTACTCCTTGCACCTCCATTAGTAGGACGAAACCTTCAATGTGAGTTTTGGGATCGGTATGGCCCTTGTATGGTGTCATGGTCGGCATGCTGAATCTTTTTGGGAATTTCTCTGATTTTATTTCTTCTGTGAGGGGGGACTCATCTTTGCCGTCCTGGACATCCCCTCTGTTTGCATTGGGGTATACTCCCCATTTGACCAGCTCCTCCCGTAACCAAGATTTCATGCTGCTGTCTTTGGTTCCATGCCGCCCCCTGTGGTTTCTTTTCTTTCTGCTATCTCGGGAGTGGCGTTTCTCAGGGTCGGTGTCTTCTCGCACCTTTTCGATATGTTCTTTCCTTCTTCTCCGAGTGCTGTGAGGGCTATCGTAGGAGGAGTCTGGTGATGATTTGTCATCTTCCTCCTCCCATGTGTCCTCGGTCTGGGAGTCTCTTTGCACGACCACAGATCTTACCCTGTAGGGATCCCTCCTCCGGGGTCCGTCGTCCTCACTTACATCGACAATTCTCTTTCCTTCCGCTATTTCATTCTTTCGTCGGCTAGTCCCGGCCTCGAATTGTCTATTGTGGGCTCCTTCTATCCTTTCCAACCGGTCTACTATGGTTTTTAGCAGAGTTTGGTTTTCCTCCCTTTCTTTCCTAAGGTTTTCCTCGATCTTTTCCATCCAATCTGCAGCCGAGCTCCCTGATGATTGTTGGTTTCCGCCTTCCGCCATTTGTCTTATCACGCGAGTTGCTTTTCGTAGAGTTCCCCACAGACGGCGCCAACTGTTGACGGTGGATTTTGGTCTCAGGGTAATACGGGAATATCACCTCTGAGGGAACCCTCCTTCAACTGTGAATTTGTTTGGTTATAGGGAACCAAAAGCAAACTTAGCGGAAAACAAGAAAATACGCCAATCAGACAAGGTGATTTAACGTGGTTCGGTGGATTTTGGATCCGACCTACGTCCACGGACAAGAACAGGGTGGTACTTTTTTATTTACTCAAATACACCTCTCAGACTTCTCCTTTGCTCTTACAAATTGGAACTTTAATCCTTCCCTCTTGTGATGATTTTTAGATCCTTTCAACTTGTCCTTCTACACTCACTCTACCCTCCTATTTATAATGGTGAAGAAGCCAAATTCCTATTTGTACAAGAATTCCCAATTGGAGATGGTCTCCTTTTCCTATCAGGATTCCTAGTCAAAACTATTCCCTTTTCCCATAAGGATTCCTAATCAAAACTACATTTACTTCCTTTATCCTATTAGGATATTAACTTATTACTTTAACCCCATTAAAGTAGGACAACTTATCCCTTTTCAGCAAGAATATGATGTTTTATCTTCCTGAGCACGCCTCGTCATGTGCTCGGTCTTCATGAGGTCGGTCATGATAGCCATTTGAACTGAGAATGTTGTTGTCGATCTGATAATGCCCGGTTATCCGATCTCAAGTGGTCGGTCACCTATCATCAAATGCTCGGTCTCTTACTGTATAGTGGCCGGGTCGGCTTTAATGATCTCGCCTAAGAAGGTAATTACCCTTTTTACCCCTGATGTACTCCTTAAATAACATAGGTCCTGAAAACACCATCAACAACATTAGAAGATATAAAATACATATTTCAATATCTTATAAAGACAAATAACACTGGACTGTGTGTGTATATATTGCAAGTGGGATATTTGATTTAGTTTTTGTATAAAGGAATGGCCGACCGGAACCAAATACAACATGATTTAGGCCAAACTTGATAAAACTTGTCTCAACCCTAGTCTCTATTGACTATTGTTGTTTTAACTCTATCACTCCATCCCTATTATTGAATTAGGCAGCATCATTTTATTTGTCACATTGAATATTTGTGTTTTTTTTTTCTTTTTTAATTTTCTATTTTAATATATAGTCATAGTTTTTTTAAAGATAACATTAGTTTTTATTTTTTTTTTAAATAATAATAATAATTATAATCCTTAAAATATTTTAGATGAGATAAGAAACTCAAGCCACTAAACACCCACCCTCATCATTATTCTTATTGGAACTCACATATTTAGTTACAAAGTATATTTAGGACGAGCTGAGCTACCTTTAGGGATCATATATTAACATAAGTTTATATAGGTGGTAATTGAGGTTGATGTAACTTATAATATTTATTGAAAACTCTAAACTTAAACATGATACAATTATTAAATTTGTGAGCCGAATTCGATCAATTTAATAATCATGTCAATTTTGATTAACTCTAACCTATTTATATGCTAAATTAACGGATTATGTCAAAATTTACCACTTATTATTTTTTATTGACAAGATTAATAAATAAATCGAGTCCGAATCGGATCAAATATAACACGGTACGTCAACCTAAATTACAATATATGCAAGAATGTATCACCCATATATATTGATACAATTTAAAAAGAAATAATTACGTGGACAGTGACAATGACTTGGAGCACAAATTTCAATATTGGTGAACTAAAAAACATGAGATGACCAATAAACAGAGATTAACAAGTATCTACATCTATCGCACGAAAATAAACAATAATTTCCTAAAACATTTGTGAAATTAAAAAATAAAATAAAATAAAATGATAAGAACGAACGAAGTAGTGAAAATGAAAGGGAAAGAGGAAGATGGGTTCCACGTAGCTAACGCATTTAGGTTTGGCATTAGGTTCGGAGTGGAGAATTTTCGAAGATAAGAACGACCCTCCCCCCCTTCTCCATCTTTCTTTTCTATACAAATTCATTAACAATTTTGACTCATCATCTCAGCCTCAGCCGCCTCTGCTTGTCTATACACTGTACTATAAACTATAAACCCTCCTCTTTCTTCACTTGTTTCACTGAACATAACCCGCTCATTTATCTCAAGTGTTTGTTTTCTTATTATTCAAGCTGGCGATCGAAAATCAAGAATCCACTGTCCGTGAAATTAAGCCTAAGAATCGCAGAATTATGGTATACAAATTTGACTTCTTTCACATTGTTTTTGGTTAATTAACAACAATGGGCTAATGGGTATGTTTTTTTTCTTCTTATTAAATTGGTAATAGGGTCCGGATGAGGAGGACAACAGGTGGCCTCCATGGCTGAAGCCATTGCTGAGAGAGAGATTCTTTGTTCAATGCAAGTTACATGCTGACTCTCACAAGAGTGAATGCAATATGTTTTGTCTGGATTGTATCAATGGTGCTTTCTGCTCTCTCTGCTTAGCCTACCACAAGGACCATCGTGCTATTCAGGTTTCATTGTTTTCAAATCTGCTCGCTTTTCATTTTTTTCTGACATTTTCGCGTCAGCCAAACACAAATACCCTGTTTATTTTGACTAATACAGAGTGATTATTGAATTTGATTATGAACAGATAAGGAGGTCATCATACCATGATGTGATAAGGGTATCTGAAATACAGAAGGTGATGGACATATCTGGAGTCCAAACATATGTTATAAACAGTGCCAGAGTTGTGTTCTTGAATGAGAGGCCTCAGCCTAGGCCTGGCAAGGGTGTCACCAACACCTGTGAGGTTTGCGACCGCGGTCTCCTTGATTCCTTTTGCTTCTGCTCTCTTGGCTGCAAGGTAATCTCAAATCTATCTTAGTCCTTAAGAAAACAAATAATCTCTATTTAATAATGTTCAGTTCACACTTTGTTTGGTTGGAATGAGTTGACTTTTCGTAATTGAACAATATTTCCCTTTAATTTCTTAGTTCCTTAATGGTTAAGTATGTTAGTCAAGGTGGAGTAATTTGAATTTGTTTTCTAGGTTGTAGAGTTTTTTTTTATGGCAATTAGGATTTTTCTTTCTAATTTGATTGATTATGTATTTTGAAAACATGAAAAATACCCCTTTCAATTAGCTGTAATCTTCTTCTGTAAGCTGGCACATTTTCTTTAAATTTCTAAATTCAAAGGTGGGTGGTCAGTTTTTAACATTTATATTGAAAATGTTGATATTACAGATTGCTGGAACATCAAAGAATTTTCAAGAGAGGAAGAATGGTCCAGCAATGGGATGGGACTCTGAGGATTCATACAGCAGCAGCACTAGCCATGGCAAGCACAAGAACAGCAACGGCAACAACAAAATGCAAAGCTTCTCTCCATCGACACCTCCTCCAACTTCTGTTAATTGCAGAATTACCAAGCGAAGAAAGGGAATCCCTCATCGAGCCCCAATGGGGGGATTATTACTAGAATATTAGTTTTTTTTTTTTTACTTTATAAGCATAACAATGTACTCTCCTCCCTAAGTAGTGCGTAGTTTGTAACTTTGTTGTATATAGAACGCAGCACAAAATACAAGTTTCAGGAAAAGATGGGGGAAGTGGAAGTGGAAGATATGACAAAAATGTGCTGGGAATAAGGTTAAAGTTTTATGATAGATATGATATATAATATAGGTTTACCTAAGTTTTGGTTCAAAATGTAAATACTATATAGTGTTTTGTGCTTATTTAGAGTGAAAATGTTAGGTTGAAATGACGATCCACTCCTTGGGTATATGATGGGTGTCTGTATATGGAAATGAAATAAAGACTATATCTGTTATCGTCTTTTTCGTAACAGTTGTATGTAATCTTTCCATTCTTGTAAAGAATTTAATGGTGATTGATGTCTGATGAGATATCTCTCCTTGTTTAGTGGGGCCATATTGGTTATGGCATGTGTGATCAGAATTTTGTGGACCTAAACGTGTCAAGTGTGCATTGCATTTGGGAGATGTTGATGTCTTGGTTCTTCGAATCATACCATTTTAATACGTCAGAAAGCTGGTTTGGTTTCTTAGTTCAAGTTGGTTTTCTTTTTGAATCGTGTGGTGTATTTTGAATTTGATCAACGGCCCTCAAGAAGTGGGTCCACGAAATTAATTTCTTCTGATTGGTCGGTGGTAAAGAATTAGATGCTTTATCAGTTATCAGGCATCTGTCTATATTTTCGAATATGAAATTTACAACTAGGCCGGCGGTCGTTTCGGTTCCATAAGTATGGAATCGGAACCAGACCGGTTAATTTCGGAACAGTTCAATTATGAATTTGAATTTATATAACAAATTTACATAATTATATTAAATTACAAATAAAATTTTTATCTAAAAAAATTAAAATTAAATTTATAAAATTAAAGAGCTTGAACTTAAATTTTTAAAAACTTAAGTTGCATACGTATCCTACATGGGTGAGAGAAATCAAAGCTCACGTAGTTCCTTTACATTTTAAAGATATTTCCCCATTGTAATTTTACAATTCTTTAATTATCAATCATCATTATCAGTGTCTGTTGATCTTTCAACTCCAGTTCTGCTTGCACTTGCAGATGCATTATCGAACAAGTCTTCAAATTCATCATGGGCATCTTCTTGTTGCCTCAGATCAGCTCGGGTCCAATCATCCACACATGTTGTTGCTTCTATCTTCAGCAATAATTGATAATATATGATATACATTTTGATATCGGTTCCACCATTCAAGGATTTGAAAATTTTTACTAACTAAACTTTCATTTGAAAACTCAAAATTCGTAGATAAATAATTATCTAATTCTGGGTTATTAGTCGTGTTATCCCTATATTTTTTATTTCGTTGTAGTAACCAACGATCACATGCGCTAAGTCTTGATTGCATTACGGTTTCGCTACTACTAGATTGTCCTACTGATTGCAAGTTATATCGTCTAATATAATCATTAAATAACTCTATTAAATCAATTTTTATTTTAGCTATTATTCTTGTAATATCAATTTCATCTAATATTCCTAAATATTCATAGTAAGCTTGTAAAACACTATTCAAACCTTCTAATTTAAATCTAGAATCAAAAACATCAGCAATAAGATAAAGTAAATGAATGTCTCTAAAATAATGCAACCATTTTCATTTCATAATATTAATAGCTTCAAACAAAACAATATCATTAGGATCAGGACTTTCAACATGCTCATCGAGAGTACTAACAATATTCATACTTTCAAGAATAAATAAATGTGTTGTAGGATAATAAACTCCGCTAAAAATATTTATAACATCATTAAAAACTTTTAAAATATCTAAAATTTTATCACAAATTTACCATTGACTAGGAAAAAGTGTGATATGTTGAGAAAAAAACTACATAATGTATCTTTGTACTGCAAAGCTTGACATAAAAGAAAATAAGTTGAATTTCAACGTGTTGGAACATCTCGTGAAATTTTATCGGTTTAATATCATTTTATTTACAAAACTTGGCTCATTCTCTCCTAACTTGAGAATATGACCAAATAAAATTAAGTGCTTTCTTAATAGGATAAATGAAATGTGATAATTTTTCCAAACCATATTGAACACATAAATTAAGGACATGACATGTGCAACGAACATGAAAAAATCTACCTCCTAAATTTGGTTCGCATATTTCTATTAATCTCTAAGGACGCCTTGGATGGCCTGGGGTGGGGTATGCCACTATAACCCAGGACGTGACTCCCATGTACGGGTTTGGGGGAGCAACAATCGTCCCATTGGGAAGGATACAGCTGGCCATGACAATCAGGACCTCCCCCCGCACCCGGACGATCATAATGGACTTCACGGTGGTGAACTATATGAGCAGTTACCAGGTCATTGTGGGTCGGCCTTTCATGATGAAAACAAAGGCTGTCATGTCGTGCTACTATTTGAAGTTGAAGTTTCCCACCCAAGCTGGGATCAGGATTGTATGTGGAAGTCAAAAGGTAGCCCGGAGTTGTTTCGCCACCGTCTTAAAAGAGACTATTTGTGTTGATGAAGACAGCCGGAAGAGGAGAGAAAGAGAAGAGGAGGAGGAAACAGTTGAGTTTCCAGATCCACTGAGAATTTTGAACAATCAGGGGCGGTCGAAGAGCTGGAGTCAGTAGAACTCTTCGGCCCAGAAAAAATTATAAAGGTAGGAGCGGGTCTGGAGGAAAACCTGAAGCAGGACCTGCTGAAGCTTTTGAAGCAGTATGCAGATATTTTTGCTTGGGGGCATAGCGACATGCTCGTAATAGATCCCAAATTCATCAGCCATCGTTTGGCAATGGATCCAGCTCACAAGCCGATCAAGCAGAAGAGAAGAATATTCAATCAAGAACAATGCGAGGCGGTAGAGGCCGAGGTGGAAAGATTGTTAGAAGCTGGTTTTATCAGAGAAGTGAAATACCTGGAGTGGGTATCAAACATGGTTTTAGTGAAGAAACCCAGTGAGAAGTGGAGGATGTGTGTGGACTTCTTCGATCTTAATAAGGCCTGCCCGAAGGATAGTTTCCCGCTTCCGAAAGTGGATCAGCTGGTAGATTCGACGGCGTGTCATAGGTTGCTCAGTTTCATGGATGCCTTCTCGGGATACAATCAGGTCATGATGTGTCCCGAGGATGAGGAGAAAAAAGCTTTCATCACAGATCGAGGGCCGTATTGTTATAAGGTGATGTCTTTCGGTTTGAAGAATGATGGGGCTACATTTTAAAGGCTGGTGAACAAAATTTTTAAGCCCATTGTCGGCAAAACCATGCAAGTGTATGTTGACGACATGATAACAATGACCATGGAACCGGAAGATCATTTGGCCGACCTCGCGGGAGCTTTTGAGCTGATAAGAAAGCATAATATGAGGCTAAACCTAGAGAAGTGCGCATTCGGTGTAGCATCGGGAAAGTTCTTGGGATACATGGTCAGTGCACTAGAAATAGAAGCATACCCACAGAAGATCCGAGCAGTTCTTGAATTGAAATCTCCCAGGACGGTCAAAGAGGTGCAGAGTTTAACGGGCCTAGTGGCTGCACTAAACCGGTTCATCTCTCGGGCAAGCGATAAATGTCATCCTTTTTTCAAGGTGATCAAGAATGCCAAGAAGGATGTCAGTTGGACGGCAGAGTGCGAGGAAGCCTTCATGCAGCTCAAGCAGTACTTAGCTCAACCCTCGCTTCTGGCTAAACCAATCCCGGGTGAGACTTTGTTCCTATACTTAGCTGTTTCTAAACATGCTGTAAGTTCGGTGCTAGTGCAGGAGGCCGATAATATCCAAAGGCCGGTGTATTATATTAGCAAAGCCCTGCTGGATGTAGAGACAAGATACCCGGCCCATGAACTGATAGATTTGTTCTTGGTTACGGCTGCTCGGAAGCTGCGGCCCTATTTCCAAGCTCACCCTATTGGGGTCTACACAGATCATCCTCTGAGACAGATCTTGCATAAACCGGAGGTATCAGGTCGGTTAGTGAAGTGGTCGGTGGAGTTGAGTGAGCATGATATATCCATCTGCTGAGAACGGCGGTAACAGGATAAACTCTAGCAGATTTTGTGGCCGAGTTCACAAGACCACATATTTTGGAAGTTTCGAACACCACGTGGGAGTTTTCGGTAGACGGTTCAGTCAGTTCACAAGGCTGTAGAGCATGGGTTGTCTTGCAGAGTAATGATGGTGATGAGGTAGTATGTGCCATAAGATTCGCCTTTGAGGCCACAAACAATGAGGCTGAGTACGAGGCCATTCTGGCCGGCTTAAGGCTCTGCGCGGCGGTGGGCGTCAAGGACGTGGTTGTAAAAAGTGACTCCCAACTGGCCGTCCAACAGCTAAAGGGCGAGTTTCAAGCCAGATAGCCTAATATGATGGCTTATATGACCGAGGTAAAGAAGATGATTAGGGAAATGGATAGCATGCAATTCGAGCAGATTGGCCGAGAAAATAACCATCAGGCAGACTCGCTTGCTCAGCTGGCGTCCTCAATTAAGTCAGAGAAGCCTAGGACCATCCCTTTAATCTGCGTGCAGGAAAAGAGCGTTGGGAATCCGGAGGTGATGGAAGTGGATACAGAAGGAGGAACCTCTTGGATGGACCCGATCATGAGTTACTTGGAGACAGGGAAGACACATGAGGATAGAAATGAGGCAAGAAAGTTGAAGTACCAAAGCTCGAAATTTTACCTGATTGAATGAGTCTTGTACCGGCGGGGGCACACGATACCACTTTTGAGGTGTCTTACAACCGAGGAAGAAAATTATGTGCTCAGAGAGATTCACGGAGGAATCTGCGGGAGCCATGCCGGGGCACAATCAATCGTATTTAAGGCATTGAGGCAAGGATTCTACTGGCCAACCATGCACAAAGAAGGAATGAAGGTAGCTCGAAAATGTGAAGGATGCCAGAAGAATGCCAACATTCATCATCAACCTGCTGAGCAGTTGACCACTCTGGTCAGCCCCTGGCCGTTTGCCCAGTGGGGATTAGACATCATCGGGCCAATGCTAGCGGGGCGGGGACATGCCAAGTATGCCATCGTCGCCATTAACTACTTAACCAAATGGGTAGAGGTTGGACCCCTAACTACAATCACATAGAAGAAGGCGAAAGATTTTGTGAGGAATAGTATCATCTGTCTGTTTGGAATTCCCCAAGCCATCATCACTGATAATGGGAAGCAGTTCGACAGCAAGGGTTTCAGGAAACTTTTTGAAGACCTTCAAATCGCCTTGAGATTTGCTTCACCTGCCCATCCCAAATCTAACGGACAGGTCGAGGCTACCAAAAAAATGATCAAGGCAAATCTTAAGGCTCGGATTGGATCTTGTAAAAGGCTGTGGGTCGAAGAGTTACCGGAAGTATTATGGGCGCACCGAACAACCTACAAAGACTCCACCGGGGAAACCCCTTTTTCTTTGGCTTATGATTTTGAAGCAGTAATTTCGGCAGAGATCGGGATGATCACGTACCGGGTCTGACATTTTGAGACCGAGCCGAATGAAGAGCTCGTCATGAATCATCTCGACCTGGTCGAAGAAAAGCGGGAGAAGTCGGCTATGAGAGCGGTTGTCTATCAGTAGAGAATGACTCATTTTTATGACAAGAAAATTCAAGCTCGGTCCTTCATCCTTGGAGATTTGGTTTTAAGGAGGGTCAATTTGAATACCCGAAGGCCCGAAGAAGGTTCATTAGGCGCTAAATGGGAAGGGCCATACAAAGTGGTGGAGATAGTAAGACTGGACACCTACCTTTTGGAACAGTTGGACGGTACCCGGCTCAAGAAGCCCTGGAATGCTGAGATGCTGAGGAAATATTTCTAGTAGACTTTTTCTTCGAATTGCAAAGTCATTGGACGATCCGGCCCTGACCAGAAATTATTGTACGGCCTCTCTTGAAATGACCCACAAATAGTTGTAAGAAGGGCGGTAGATCCCATTAATATGAACATGACTCTCTCTTTTGAATTTTAAAGCTTGTCCACTTTACTTGCTTAATAATTGAATAAGAAAGCCATGTTCAATATTCTTGGGATTTGCTCACTGCGAAGGGGTGATCGGTAGTCGGGAAGGGCACCAAGCCCGTTGCACGCCAATCCTGGGTATCATTATCAAACCCCATGGTGGAAGTGTTCCGACCTGGCTCATTTCACTTTTGAGGATCCAGAACGCATCAAGGGATGAGGTACATGTGGGAAAAGCGTGAACCCCTCGCGGCACGCCAATCCCGGGTGTCATTATCAAACCCCCGAGGCCGGAGCGTTACTACCCCATGACTCGCATTTTTGAGGAGCAACTCGGGTAAATCGGACCCAGAGAGGTTTCTTCCCCTGCAATTCGAGTCGGCTGGTGAGTCCCGTTGAGAACCATCAGACCACCTGGCTTGGGTATGTCCAAATGGCCCCCTTGATTGTAGGAGTCTCGGGTAAACCGGACCCATAGAGGTTTCTTCCCCTGCGAGTTGGCTGGTGAGTCCCGTTGAGAACCATCAGACCATCTGGCTTGGGTATGGCCAAATGACCCCCTTGATTGCATGAGTCTCGGGTAAACCGAACGTATGAAGGTTTCTTCCCCTACGAGTCGGCTGGTGAGTCCCGTTGAGAACCATCAGACCATCTGGCTTGGGTATGGCCAAATGGCCCCCTTGATTGCAGGAGTCTCGGGTAAACCGAACCCATTGAGGTTTTTTCCCATATGAGTTGGCTGGTGAGTCCCGTTGAGAACCATCTAAGGGAAGACACACACGGGGTGTCTTCCTCCCCCGTGGTTAGCTGCCTAACCGTCTCGGATCAGGAGAAACATGACATGGGGAGGTTTCTACCCTCATAGCGCTTGCAGACTCCAGAGCCGCCTAGCATGAGGAGGTTTCTGCCCTCAGGGTCTCGGCCGCTGCCCGGATAGCAGGGACACTGAGTTGTAAGATTCAGAATTGTGTTTTGGGAGGCACCAGACAGGACGCTGCCTCGGGGCACCCGAGTTGTTATTCTTTTCGGATTTGTGCGGTGTATGTGCTAAGTCACCTCAATTTAACTTTATCTTGTTTCATTTTTTATTTTTCGCCGATGCCCGGCAAGGGGACGCTCGCGCCGGGATCCGCAGAGCCTCAGAGGTTGAAAATCTTCCCTCGTGTAAGTCTCAGATGTTCCACTAGCTCGGGGCTGGATTCGTTCTGCCGAGTCTGTATTGTTCCACCAGCTCAGGGCTGGATTCGTTCCGCCGAGTTTGTATTATTCCACCAGCTCGGGGTTGGATTCGTTCCGCCGAGTCTGTATTGTTCCACCAGCTCGGGGCTGGATTCGTTCCGCCGAGTCTGTATTGTTCCACCAGCTCGGGGCTGGACTCGTTCCGCTGAGGCTACTGGTCTCTCCAACCTCGGGGTCGGGTTACGTCCCACCGGGTGCCTGATTTTGGCTTAAGGACTGATCATATGAATACATTGAGGATGGCCTGAGTTGGCACCAGAGCAGTTTTCTGCATGATTCCTAAGGCCAACCATCTGACGGCTGAACAACACACTTATGATTTTTTATAGTTCTCGGCACCAACTCGCACATTCGTTGGAACCAATAACTAGGGGACAGATGTTGATGGAGATTTCTGCAACTAAGATATTCAAACAGTTCAGCAAGAGGCAAAGAAGGAACTTCCATTTTTGGAAAGTCAAGACGGCCATATGTATAGGTCAGTTCTCAGGCAGCACGAGAATCCGAGCACACATTCCTCGGATCTGGCATAGATTTCATGGGCCGACAACATCATAACTGAGGCCGACCACTTATGACCGACAACTCGGTTTGATGTATCTTACCTCCTAGAATAAGTTGATGTGTTCGGATATTTCGGGACATGCCGGAAATCAGTTTGGGAAGCTCGGCAGATCATTTGGCCGACCTCGTGAAGACTGATGTGGGTTCGGAGTAGTTGGATTTTCCCTCCAAAATCAACCTTCACATTCGAAATCTAACAGGCTGTCATTATTAATGAAAAGGCATGACAATGTAATTTTACGGCGTGATGTGACGGGAAATCAGAAAGTAGGCTTTGCTTTCGGCGATGGCAAATTGGGGAAGAGAACTTGTCAAATCACCGGAAACCCGCAGACCTGCAGTGCTGGCGTCACAAAGATATGAGAACAATATTATATATCCACTAGTATATAAGGGAGGGTGATCTCATTTGTAAGGGTTGGAAAAACTTTCATTCGATTGCTACTTGTAAGAAACGCAAAGAATAACCAACAGATCAGTTACTATTAGACTTGTCCCTAAACAGGTCGGTCCAACTCGTTTTGGTAATAAAATAACCACATCTACATTGTGCTCGTGGACGTAGGCTAGATTAGCTCCACCGAACCACGTTAAACACTCTTTGTCGATTTTTTGTGTTTTTGCATTTTGCCAAATTTGCTTTTGGTCTCCCATAACCAAATAAATTCAAGATTGAATGAGGATTGTCTCGGGAGGGTTATCTCGAAACTGCCTCTGGGACGAAAATCACCCGTCAACAATATTAGTAAATTTTTAAGCAAACAAACCATTTTTTATTTACCTAAATTAATTGATAGCGGAAGTTCAAATTCAATCAATGTTTCCCGTTTTTTAGTCTTTTATCGTCCATTCTTTTTATGTTCTAACTTTGACTAACTTATTTCATACTGTTTCATGGAGGCCTAGGGGTGTTCATAGGGTCGAGTCAACCCACGGCCCGATTCGACCCGACATTACCAAATCTGATCCGCGCGGATCCAAAAAAAATTATAAATTTTCCACTCGACCCATCCCGACCCGAAATTTTTGGGTTGGGCAACGGGTTTGATACTAAAACCCGACCCTATAGTATTTTTATTATTTTTCTAAATTTTTATTATTTTTCTAAAAATTTTATTATTTTTTTAAAAAATTTTACTTTTATGTCATTTGTTTATTATTTTTGTTGTATTAAAACTTTATATATATGATAATTTTTGGGACATAAAATAACTAATATTTATATTTCAAAATAATTAATTCATTAAAAAAATTATTTTTGTTTTCTGCTGACCCGACCCACACCCGATTGAGTTTCACCTTCGCGTGACCCGACCCGCGACCCAATCTTTGCGTGACCTGACCTGATCGGATCTCATAAAATTTTAAAAAACCCGACCCAATCCATGAACACCCATACGGAGGGAAAAACTATATTATGTGTCGGGTGTATATGACATATCTCTCACAGCAGTTGGGTCCCATAACTTTATGAGACCCAACTATTGTGAGAGAGATAACATATACACCCGGCATATGATATACCACCTCCTACGAAGGCTAATAGAAATGTCCCAGAGATGACATGTCATATATGCTCTAGAACTCGGTTTTTTGTGCTTTTTCACTTGAATATTTTACCATTCAAATTTTGAAAGAAAGAGGTGCATGACACGTCGATACGTGTGCTTTCTATGGCATTGGCACTGAAGCACTGACACGTGGACATCTACATGAATTATAATTTAGGACGGTTAACCTTTCTGTTTTTGGAATTAAACAACAAGAAAGACACGTCAATGGCGGTCTATGTCGACTATCTATCTCATCTGCTTTATCTTTGTCATTATGCTGAATACTTTATTGCCACGTGTCTTGAAAGCGCCAGCTAACACTCTGGTGATTTGTGAATAATCCCGCGCATTCACGAAATTGGCATTGCACGTGTTGGGAATACAGTCGCTAAAACGTTCATCTACATGAAGATCTTGTGCGGGTCCCTTTTTTGGGTTATACTTTGATCGGGTGCAGTGGCGTATCCAGAAACTCAAGTGAGTGGGGGCAAAATTATGAAAAATAAATAAAAATAAAAAAAACATACAAAATATTTATATCTATATTGATATGTGAATATTTTACATATTACAATTGTCCACGACGTGGTTTCATATTTTGAAAACCTTGAATGATAATTTCATTATCAATGCTCCTAAATACATCTTTTTCTATATATGTAACTAAATTATCATTCATCCATTGATCTCCCATCATGTTGCGTAGTCTAGTCTTCACAATATTCATAGCTGAAAATACTCTCTACAGTGGCAGTGGCAACAGGTAAAGTCAAAGCTAATGTTAAAAGTAAGTAAACTAGTGGATATACCTTATCCTTTTTAGTTTGAACCAACATTGCTGCAAGATCACCAATCCCATTCAATTTCGAAAACTCAATACTAGAACGCATATCCATAATGTAAGTATCAAGTTGACCATCTAGTACGAGGAGCTCTATTGAAGAGAAATCTGTAGGATAAAATTGAGCAAGACGAACTAGATTTTGTTTATTGAATGAGGAGAATGAATCACATGGACTAAGGGAAGCTAAACAAAGAAGCAACTCAGTGTTTGTCTCATTGAAACGGTTGTTGAGCTCTTGAAGTTGGGCATCTAAAACCACATAAAATAATTCAACTCGATAATGATGCAAGTTGGTAGTTTTTTTAGCTTTACGCCTTGAACGACCTCGAGTAATAAATATGTCATCCATATTAGGCACATCAATGTTATATGCATCACAAAAAGAGACAACTTGACTAAATAAATAATCCCATCCACTATCCCTCATCATTTGCAAGTTATCTTTACACAATCTAACTAGCTTCATGGCATTCACAATATCTTGATCTTTTCTTTGCAATGCTAATGACAATTCATTTGTCAATGATAATATACTCTTCATCAAATATAAGCTAAATATATATTCAAATGATTGCATTGAATCTAAAAGATTACTTGTCTCACATCTTTGTTCACGAGTTGCTCCATCTTCGACAATCATCTCAAGGACATCAATTATGGATTGAAACATGGTAATGATACTAAGTAAAGTGCCATAGTGTGAACCCCAACGTGTATCACCAAACCGCTTCAAGTTAGTCTCTTGATTTTGTCCTTGCCCACTTGAAATTTCATCATTTGAAATTGCCTTTACAATAGCTAGAGCTTGTTTCTCTCTAAGAACATCACGACGCTTGCATGAGCCTCCAACAACATTCACCACATTAGAAATTATATTGAAGAAAGATTGAACTTCAATATTATTTTTTGCCACGGCAATAAGAGCTAATTGGAGTTGGTGAGCAAAGCAATGAACATAATAAGCACATCCATTCTCTTTTAAAATAAGTGTCTTGAGACCATTCAATTCACCTTGCATATTACTAGCCCCATCATATCCTTGCCCACGTAATCTAGAAATATTCAATCCATGTTTAGAAAATAAGTTGTCAATTGCTTCTTTCAGAGACAAAGCGGTGGTACTGGTAACATGCTCAATACCAATGAAACATTCAACTACATGCCCACTTTTGTTCACATACCGTAAAACAATAGCCAATTGCTCATTTGTTGATACATCACGAGATTCATCAATTAAAACTGAAAAGAATGATTCACCCATATCTTGAAGAATGATATTTGTTGTTTCAATTGAAGCGACATGCACAATTTCTTTTTGTATATTCGGTGATGTCAACAAGTCATTTTGTGGAGCATTATGGAAAGTTACGGCTCTAACATCATCATTGTGTCTAGCTAGGAACTTCAAAAGCTCAAGAAAATTACCTCGATTAGTTGAATTATTTGATTCATCATGCCCACGAAAAGCAAGTCCTTGTTGCAAAAGGAAACGAACACACTCTACTGTTGCATTCAACCTTATACGATATGCACATCGATCTTCAAGCAGGAACAAGATTACAGTCTAATCCATTGGATGCCAAACAATGAAGCAAGCAGGAACAAGATTACAAGAGGAAGAGGTGAGATAAAACAGTCGAACATGCATCTTCATTTTTTTTACTGTGTTTTGTGATAAAATTAAAAGCCATAAAACTTATAAGTGGAATCGAGTGGTAATATGGGTTGGCATCATCGTATGTATTTAATTTGGCACCATTCTTCTAAGCATAAAAATTTTAAATAAAAAAAAAGAAGCAAGAATCAAAATTCAAAATGATAGTTACCACTTACCTGAAAAGTTGATCAGAAAAATAAGCTGAAGAAAATCAGTGATGACTGTCGACTGATGAAGGGAGAGAGAAGAGAAGGATGCACATCATACTGAGGTTAGGTTAATTTAGAATTCTTAATGGGCCAGTGAAATTTATATGGTGGTTTTTTTTTTTAATTTAGAATTTTTAATGGGCTTAAAAAATCTTGGTGGATATGGCTGTTTTTTTTTTTTTTTTTTTAACTTGAAAAAATTTGGTGGGCCAGTGGGGGCAACTGCCCCCACTGGCCCCTCTTTCCCTCCGCCACTGATCGGGTGTGTGGTAATTGAGTAATGTTCCTGACACAAAAATTCGTATAAGAAATAATATAAATATATTAGTTAATGGTGACTTTTTATCCCGATAAATATTCAGTTATCTAATAGGGGTGAAATAAAGAATGTACTTAGGTAAAAATGTATGGCAAATACTCAAGAGTTTGGAGGGAGATGGAGTTTAGTAAAGAGACCTGACCTACTGGTATATATGAGTTCTCTTAATAACATCAGCATCATGAAGGGTGAAGTAAGTTGAAATACCGACCCGACCAACTGAATGATGTTGATTTGTGATTTTCTGAAAGTTTGTTAAACCCATCATGAAGAGGACATTGTCTGTCAACCCGACCTGATTAGACGAGTTAGAAGAAGCTTTAATTAGTATCACTTGCCTCGGTATGCCGACTCGATGAACGAAGATGAGATCACGGACCGACCAATACTGAGGTCGTGTAACATATGCCCTAAATAAGAAGTCATGCTTCTAGAAGGCTAATGATGACTGTGGGAAAATAATGGTTCTCATTAGAAGTAGCATTGTCAGCCGTCATAAGCCGGTGCAGTGGCAAAATAGAGACAGAGCAGAGCCGCGAGAGGCTGCTATAGGCCGGTGCAGTTGTAGAGAAATAAGATGATCTGATTGACCAGATTAAAGGTGATTGAGGAGAGTTACAGTTACAATGATGAGTTAACGACATGTGATGATGCCAGAGGCGGTGATATATTGAATTTGGAAGCATATATAAATGAGTTTAAGTCTCAGATTTAAAGGTTAGTAATTTTCGCATTTCACAACTTGCAAGAAGTCAATATCTTAAAAACTAATGATAGAGAGAGAAAGTTGGTCAGTTACCCGACCATTTGAGAGAATTGTATCAGGCTTGTGTAAGACCCGGGGTGTTAAATCACTTTGTGAGTTCATTTCCTCATTTGTAGCTTGGGTCGATTTTGACCCCGAATAATAAAAAAAATATTTCTCTTTCTCCCGTGGACGTATGTAGGAGTCATTTTTTACCGAACCACGTAAACTCTGTATTTATCCAGTCTGTTTATTAAGTTTGCTTTGGTTTCATACTAACCAAACAAATTCACTGCTGAGAGAGGTTTGTTCGAGGGGTTAATTTTTCCCATGTTGCATTTGGAACGAAAAAACCGTCAACAACTAGCGTCGTCGATGGGGACCAATCCAAAAGGCGATACAACGCACTAAGACGATGGCTCGGGTTTATATTCGTTCCAAAAAGACCCTATTGATATGTGAATGGCACAATGAGGGATAATTCCCTTGTGACCAAATATTCTTATTGGCTTGGGGCTGGATTTGTTCCGCCGATGCCCTATTGATATATGAATGGCACAATAAGGGATCATTACATTGTGGCCAAGTGTTTATGTTAGTTCGGGACTGAATTTGTTTCGCTGAGGCCTTATTATTATGTGAATGACACAAAGAATGAGCATTCCCTTGTGGCCAAATGTTTGATTGGCTCGGGACTGGATCCATTCCTCCAAATCCTTGGTATATTTAATGGTATGGGGTCAAATTTTCTCCTTCATGGCCTTACTTGAGTGATACAATGAGATATCATTCCCTTGTGTTCAATTGTTTGATTGGATCGGGGTTGTATTCGTTTCGCCGATGTCATATTATTATGAATGGCGCGAGGAATGTTCATTCTCTCGTGGCCTAATTTATCAGATAACTCGGGGCTGGATCCGTTCCACCGAGGCCTTATCTTGTTGTGAATGACATGAGATTAGAGTTTCTCCCTCATGACTCTATTGTGTTGAAACATATCCAGAGATCGAATGACATAGGGTTGAAGTTTATCCCCCAAGGATTGCTTGACCTCAGTGGAAGGGGCTCTGGTTACTAAATCATGTGATCTCAAGTTCGATATCTTGTGGATGTAGCGAAACGCTTTGGGAGTGGTCCTTGTAAAATGCACCCCATAATACTATTGAGGGATTAGTCTCATGCCTATTGGTATGGGGGATACCATGGGAAATCAAAAAAATTGGTGTTGCACGTGTTGAGAATACAGTCGCTAAAACGTTCAACTACGTGAAAATCGTGTGTGGGTCCATTTTTTTATATTATACTTTGATGTTTGATCGGGCGTGTGGTAATTGAGTAATCACAAAAGTTAATATAAAAAATAATATAAATATATTAAAAGATAAATAATTTCATTTGTCTTTTAGTATTACTAATACATGGTCCGCATTTTGTGTGAATTGGATATATTTTTTAGGTATTGATATTGTAAATATTCCGGATATTGTTAGTTTTATACTATAAATGAGACTATTGATTTATTTATACATGATATTTAAGTCTCATTCGTTTGTCTCTCAGTTCACAAATTATATTTCTAATTCACCGTGCAAGAGCCAATAATCAGAGTTTGCATTCTGAAGCACAATAAATAATAAAAAATTCATAAAAAAAAACCTTATAGAAATAATTCAAAATAAACTAACAAATAACAAAAAACCCAAAATCCAAAAAAAAATGGCTGGGTTTTGTGGGCAACTATTATTTAGGTTTCTTATTTTAATAGAATATTATATTTTTCATATTTTAATATTTTTTATTTTAAATTTATAATTTAATAATAATAATAATTGTAGAGATTATATGCCACATATATATTTTTATTTTAATAGAACATTATAATATATTTTCTTATTATAATAGGTAATAAAAAATAATTGTAGAGATTAAGTATCATGTGACGCGATGAGAAAGCTTAAAATGTTTAACTTTTATTTTATATTATATTATATTATATTATATTATATTATATTATATTATATATATTATATATATATATATATATATTTGGATTATTTGATATTATTCAAAAATTAATTGGATAGTATAATATGTTTTATTGTTATAATAAGGTTCTTATTTAATCGATTTATTAATTTAATAGTATTTTCAATTGTAATATGATATTATAATATATTTTTTTATTATAATACAGTTATTATAAAATTATAATATGAATTTTTATTGTATTGTATTTTTTATTTTATAAAAATTTAATTATAAATATATTTTAATTTTATAATTTAATACTAAAAAATTAATTATAGAGATTAAGTTCCACGTATACTTTTTATTTCAATAAGAGATTATAATATTTTTCTTTTTATAATAGGTTTCTTTATTTAATTTTATAATTTAATAATAATAAATTTAAATATTAATTAAGTAATGAAATTAATTAAATCAATATGTTTATTACTTAATAGTATATTATAGTTTTATATCGTAATAGGTTTCATATGTTAATAATTTATTATTTTAATTTTATAATTTAATAATAAAAAATTAATTTTAGATATTAGGTTAATTGTAGATAATTTAATAGTATTTTTTTATAGTATACTATAATATGTTTTCTTGTTATAATAGAATTCTTATAAAAATATAATATATGTTTTATTAGAATATGATTTTTATTTAATAGATTTATTAATTTAATTTTATAACTTTAATATGAAGCTGCCACGTGGCGTGATAAAGAGACTTAAAAATATTTAACTTTAATTAATTTAATTTTATAACTTTAATATGATGCCGTGATAAGAAAATTTAAAAATATTTAATTTTTATATATAGATAGATAGATTATATTACTTTTTATGTATGTTTTTTTTTTCCGGTAATTTAGTGAATTTAGAACCCCCAAAATCCAATTTTAAAGAGAGTTGAAGTTGTTAAAGATTTAAGTAATTCGTTAAGTTCAAAGCCTAATTCATAGTATACACAACACGAGTATAAGTTGAAGAAGTTAAAGAGTTAATTATTCGTTGATGCCGATTTTTGTATCACACACATTCAATTTGTATTGTGAAGATCAATATGAATAGTGTTTTTTCCACAGGGTTTTTTTTTCATCATGGGATCTGGGCTCTAGGGTAGGCGGGATTTCTTAATGAGTCCAAAATTATAAGGCTCTTCCAATTCAATCTAAATAGAAAAATCATTCCCATTTAGTTCATCCAAATGACATAAATATATATAACAAAATTATAATAACAAGTTTGCTACTAAAATATAAATAAATGAATGAATGAAAATACGGTGAGGATATTAGCCAAATTTGTCTTATTTTTTCCAACTTTAAATTTAAAAACTAAATATCTCACAAAATTTAAAATGTTTCAAGAAAAAAGATTACATATTATTGATATACAAATCATAAACTTTAAAATAAGTATCAATGTCGATATGTTTCGAAGAAAAAAAAAGGATAAAAATGACCAGTATATTTATAAGTTACAAATGAGTCATTTTCAAATATTCATATATTCTTCAATTAAACTCCAAATCACAATGGGTAAATATGCTATATATTACCTAAATAATAATAATAGGTAACATTTATAAATGCAACATTTATTAAGAAACCTCTCTTAAAATAGAATTCCACAAGATCAAAATCAACCTCAAAGTTATTGTGTTGTAACAATCACGGTTTATACTGTAGGAAACGATTTTTCTTAGCGCGGCAGAAGTTGCTTGTGGTGGCACGGGTCCTGTATGGATCTTAAAATTTTTTTTTTGCCTTCTCCCTTTGTTGTAGTAGCCAAGATCAATCATTTGGTGTCCAACACTTGGATCAACCACTCGATCTTCCGAACTATGACTCGAAACCAACAAACCGAAATGTGGGATTCACTCACAAAGATTAAACCTCTAAACTATTTAGAGTTTTAGGATGTCACAATGGTGTTTGGCTCTTTGGAATTTCAAACACTCTCACAACACTTGTGAATGCTTGAACTCTCTCTATTTTCTCTCTAATTCTTTACATTGTGGCTAATGCTTTTTTGCAATAGCCAACACAAAAATGTGAATGCCATACCAAAGCATAAGAAATGATAAGTTAAAGATAAGGACTTTGTCATTAAGCATTCAATACTTTCTTTCAATGGCAAACACATAAATGTGGAGGCCACACCAAAGCATAAAATGCATTAGCTAATGACAAAACTATTAGGTGTATACAAGCCACCTAATAGACATAATTGCTTGGATGACATGGTAAGCCATATGGCTTTGTCTCCAATGGTAAATAAAAACCAATATCTTAATAATGACTTATTTACCTTCAATTATGTTGTAGTAATTATCTCATAATTATTACTAACTTTATTATCTCACAATCAAGACTTGATTATCTCATAATAAAAGAATTCAAAAAAATATTAAGTTAAACTAATTTAACATAGTTTTCATTTGTGACAATAAATATTATTAATCTCATTAATAATATATAATTATAAAGTGAGCATATAATTAGACAATCTAATTATATTAGGTTTGTTACAGTTAATCGAGCTAGCACGGGGACCAAATGGACCTACTGTTCCGAGCTTCAATAATTCCAAAATATTAATTAAACTCTTTAATCAAATATTACGAATTATTAAATTTGCGTTATTCCACTAAAAACTCGAAGTTGAACTCCAGTTACCGTAGATGGATAAAATAAACCGAAAAACTTTTGTGTCCATCGATATAGTCATTACATATGGATATAGCCCTTCACGAATATCTTATAAATAGAGCCGGGTCATAGGTCCGTTAAACCCCTCTAAAAATTTTGTCTCTTAAGCACCATTGATTCTATAATGAACAATTAATTCATAACAATTATGAAGATAAAATACTTTCTATTCGTAATAGAAAAGTTGAGCGCTCAAATTGCTCAAGCCCCGAATCAACTCTTAAAAAAGATATTCTTCTGCTTCTCGTAAGAATGAGTGAATTACATATCTATGTAAAACGTTCCCAGCTACATACCAAACCATATCCCCAAATTACGTAGTTATTGGCCGGGAATAGAACACCAACCTCACCATAGTAAATCAAAGGACATAAATGTTAAGGATATGCCCTATACCCAACTTGTGGATGAGCTATATGTACATGTATTTGTAATATTTTCATTAATTAATAAAATGATAATCTTTATTATACGTGTCTTACATAACTTATATGAATCATCAACACTGTAATAAAGCCCTTGGAGTAATAAGACGATGGCTTCCACGATTTATGAGAATCATTACTCTTAAATGTTCATAGTCATAGTTTTGTGAATAATCTGGGCATTCACAAAGCGGAGAGACTAGCATGATGATATGATCCGCCCTTAAGTGGGGTAGCCGATCTCATAGGCTACTAGCGGAGATCTGTCCACTTGGTGTATCACATGGATGCATGAGTTGCTCGTGTCCATCGATCTGACCGCTGAAAGTTTTCATATGGAGTGTTTATCCCATGTGTCTGTGAGAACTTTCATGTATCGATTATATGACTAGTCCTTAGACTTGAGGTCTTTACAATCTTATGTGTGGATTAAATAACTTTGACATTCTCATTTTCCGGTTCAAAAGATCCGGTCATAAGGGTATGATTGGGTCATTTGTTGAAACACATGAAGTTTGTAAAGATACAACAGAGAATCACTACTCTCTCAGATAATATTTTCTTATAAGAGTAGTATTCCAATTCGCGGGTTGATATGTGTGATCAGTGCTTGAGACTGTGGCCACAGCGGAAGAATCATGTGAGATTCTTGGGTTAGCACGATTCATGACACTATCAACATCATACCTTTGACCATATGAGTAGACACTTTCCGTACCCTAGGTCAATAGGTGGGGATACGTTGAGGCGAGAGACCGTATCATATGTAAATCGCATACATAATGGGTATATATATCTTTCCTTCTCATTTGGGGGCCTTGGCATGTTGCTAGATGTCAACCTTGGTCATTGAAATCGATCGACCATCTGATCGGAGGATAATTTATGTTCGATTAAATTATCACGATTCATTTCATGTCCAACTTGAGGGGAACCCAAAAGGTCACACACAATAAAGTCGAAATCAATGGCTAACAGTGCACAGTACAAATATAACAGCATATATGATTGTTGTATGAATTGTTCATAAATGGTTCAATATGTTTAATTATTGAACAAATCATTTATGAGGTTCCATAGTGGCTTAGGGATTGGTGAATGACGATGGGGGGACCTTGGGAATTGGAATAAAAAAATTACTATTCATATGAATAATAATTTTTTTTATATGTTTTGAATTCCAATTCGGCCCAAACTCTTATTAGGGTTTTATAATCTCATTAAACCACTAAATTAAGATCCAATGGCTAAAATTAAATTAGCTTTTATCCCACATCGGATTCTTAATTAATTTTGTTGTCTTTGAAGCACTATATAAACCCAAAGAATTCTTCACAAATTTGCTACACCAAAACCTTTCATATCTTGGGTTTATATAAGTGAGCAATTCTAAAGTTTTAGAGTAAGCCACTGATTTTGAGGATCCTTATGTCTAATTGACTAGAGGAACCTCCAGTTAAAAGTTTTGAGGTATTTGCCTAGGCTAGCACCAAGGGCAAAATACCCGTGCACTCAAGGCGTAGTCTTACCGTTGAGTTTTGGCTTTGGTGTGTGCATCTTTGGAGGCCACACACTTGGGTGGCTCTTTGGAACGTGGAATAGCTTGCTGAGTTTGAGAAAAGCTTGTAGATTGGAGGGAGGACTGGAGGAGTCTTCGGTTCAAGTAAGTCTTTTTCTTTCTTTATTTTAATTAGAGTTCTTATGATAGTTAGCATGTTTAGGTTTATGTTCTTTGCATTTTTTATGAGTTTTATGCTTAGAATATATATTAACATGCCTAGGCTTGTAGAATAATAAAAACAAATGGGTCTTGGGCAAAGGGAAAGCGGCATAATGATTTTAATTTTCCGCTGCGCACTCGTGGCCGCTTCCCAACAATGGTATCAGAGCGCCGTTTTTGTTTTGATTAGTTCTCACTTGTTTGAACTCGAAATTGGGTGTTTAAAAGCTCGTTGGAAAGCTAACACCCTGAACTTAATTTTAGGCACAAGTTTTGCATGATTTGGTTAAGACTTGAATTGTGAAATTGCATTTAAAGTTCACACGTCTACAGAAAAACGTGAATAGTAAATTTATTTGAATAAAATAAAATGCAATATCATAATTAAATATTAATCAAAGTTATTTAATGCCTAAAATAATTCCCACATATTAAAACTCATATGCTTGATGATTCTATGTATGATTAGAATTGGCATGATTATTTTAGGGTGCAAGCATCTAGAGACTTTCTAAGAAATAAAGAGTGTATTGCTTATCCCTTAGCTAATTAATTATTCCGTGATGAACTTAGAGATTTATTACCTTTAAGGCTAATAAATATAAGTCATTTGTTTATAATAAAAGACATTATAAAAGTTACAAGTGGGCTGGGACCAAGGGGTTAATAAAACTTTCCAAACTAAAGTTAATTTAACCAAAGGTATTACTAGAGTTAGATAATGATTTGGTGTCTTCCTTCACTCACTACCTTTTTATAGCCAAAAGGAAAATCTGTGAAGACATCTAGATAATCATTTACTCAAAGCTTACCTTAATGCATATTTAAAGTGCTGGACTAATTTGGAGGATCTATTGTTTATTCCCGTCACCAAGGCAATAAGAGCCTAAGAGGTAAGGGTATTTAAGAGAGTTCGCTCCACCCCCCCCCCCCTCTGGGGAATTTTCAATGGAGGAATCCATTTGACAGTTATTCACTTAAACTTGCTAAAATCCTCAATAATAATTTAAGTCTAAAATTTGCCTCCCATTGTAAAGTATAGACCCAAAGGGCTTAAACCGTATTGGCAGGACTAGGCTTTACCAGACTGACAAATACCAATTTGTCCCTAAATCGTACTATTGACAATGGTTTGACTTTTCTGAGTCATAAGACGCAGCGACCCTTAGGCGTGGTCTTATAACTTAGTGGCAAAGATTGGGTGTCCACAAAAACTAGCATAAGTTATGGCATGTTTGATTGCCCAACCCAATGATCAAGGAATTGTGATTTATATCATAAATCGGGTGGGAACCTACCTAATTATCATATTTTATAACGACCGGCCCTAGTCGGAGTTATGAAATGATGATAATGGGATCCTGGCCCACAAGAAATCCATCATATTGGGGTTGATGCGATTTGCTTAAAATTTTAAAACAATTGAGTGTGATGAACATCATAATATTAAAAGCCCATGTTATTATGAAACATTAATGAAAACATATTCCTAATTTTAACATTTTCTCTTAACAGGTGGGTTAAAATATTTCACAAACATTCAAATGGAAAACAGAGTATCACTTCGTTCCATCCTTGATGAGCATAAGATCAAAGGGGTCAACTACAATGACTGGTTTAGAAACCTTAAAATTATCTTACGACAAGAAAAGATTTTCTATGTTCTTGAAAGACCTTTTCCCTCTAAACCCGCAGAAGATGCTGACCAAGATATATTTGATGCTTGGAAGAAACACGTCGATGATGATGAGCAAGCAGTTTGCATAATGTTTGGCTCTATGTCAGACGAACTTCAGAAAGCTCACGGAGATATGAATGCTCAAACCATCATCTTTCACTTGAAGGAGTTGTATGCAACTTCCGTTCATACCGTGAGATTCCAAGTGTCATGTGTCTTATTCCAAACAAGGTATAAGGAAGGATCTGTTAGTGGACATGTGCTTAAGATGATTGGCCACATTGAAAAATTGGCCAACCTCTGGTTCATCATGGATCATGAGATAGGTCACGATCTAATTCTTCAATCCTTACCAAAAGAATTCTCTAACTTTATTATGCAGTTTGATCTGTCTGATAAAGAAGCTACTTTAGCAGAATTGCATAATCCGAGGTTAGAGGTTCTGGAACTACTGAACAAAGGATTTCTGAGGGCTTTACTTACAGAGAAAGGAAAAGTTACCTTAGCCCGAAGAGACGAAAGGGAATGTCAAGGAGAGGCTCCCATACCACCTCCACAAATCGACAACACAGTGAATTTCATTTCATGGGGATCAGAGGTCAGTGGGGTTTCCTACTCAGCAGCCAAACGACATACCAGAGCAGTCATGATGAACATTCATCATTCTACATTGTCCGTGGAAAGGATGTTTACCAATCTGATCATGGAGTTCCCAGACGACAGTAATTCCGGTAGTATGAATCCACATCATGATGCTTTGGTGGTCTCATTACAAGTGGCCAACTTTATGATCAAACGGGTACTAGTGGATACATGATCTTCAGCCAACATCGTCTTTGCTACAGCTCTTGCGGACATGGGAGCCGAACTAGAGAAAGTTAACAGACGAACAACGGTGTTAATTGGGTTCAGTGGTGAGCAGAAATTCACCATGGGAGAAATAACTCTTCCAGTCTATGCAGGAGGGGTCAACAAGATGACTACTTTCCTAGTCTTAGACTGTCCTTCAGCCTACAATCTTATCGTTGGAAGACCATGGATCCACGAAATGAGAGCTGTTTCATCCACATATCACCAAGTTCTGAAGTTTCCTACAAAATGGGGGATTCAGGAGATAAAGGGAGACAGGGCCGCTTCAAGAGGATGCTACTAGACGACATTGAAAGCCAAAATTCATTCCGCATAGCAACTACAGAACAGACCTCATTCTTTGGAGCCGACACTCCCAAGTATTGAAGAACTTGATGAGGTCCAAATTCATTCTGAACGTGCAGATCACAAGACGCAAGTAGGAGCAAACTTGGATCCCAAGCTACGAGAAGACTTGGTTGATTTTTTACAAAAAAGACACAGCCAATTCCCATGGTCGCACAAAGATATGACTGGGATCGACCCTGGATTGATTACTCATAAGCTCCATGTGGATCCAGACTACCTTCCTGTCAGACAAAAGAGGAGAAAATTCACCCCCGAGAGGAATCAAATTATCGATGAAGAAGTTCAAAAATTACTCCAGAATGGTGCCATCAAAAAAGTCCAATTTCCGGAGTGGCTATCCAATGTGGTAGTGGTGCGAAAGAAGAATGGAAAATGGCGAGTCTGTATTGATTTCACAGACATAAACAAAGCTTGCCCAAAGGACTCGTTCCCACTACCTCACATAGATTCATTGGTTGATGCTACAGCCGGACATGAATTGTTGAGTTTCATGGACGCGTATTCTGGCTACAATCAAATCCTCATGCATCCAGATGATCAAGAGAAGACTGCTTTTGTCACCAATAGAGGAATGTTTTGTTACAAGGTGATGCCTTTCGGCCTCAAAAACGCTGGAGCCACCTACCAATGAATGGTCAACAAAATGTTCTCTCAACAAATTGGGAAAACAATGGAAGTCTACATAGATGACATGCTGGTAAAGTCTTCAAAATCAGAACAACACCTAGAGCACCTGGCAGAAGCATTCAACATAATGAACAAGTATGGGATGAAGCTAAACCCGACTAAATGTGCATTTGGAGTCGCTTCAGGGAAATTCTTGGGATATATTGTCACACGATGAGGTGTAGAAGCAAATCCAGACCAAATCAAATCCATTCTAGAAATCCCCTCTCGTACCAGCCCGAAAGATGTCATGCGACTAGCCGGGAGAATTGCAGCTTTAAACAGATTCATCGCCAAGTCAACAGACAAGAGTTTTTTGTTCTTCTCAGCAATTAAAAAAGCAAAAACTTTTGAATGGACTCTAGCCTGCGAAGAAGCTCTAAAAGAACTCAAGCGATATTTGACAACTCCCTATTTGTTGTCGAAGCCACTCGACAGTGAAAGGCTTTTTCTATACTTGGGAGTCTCGGAACAAGCTGTGAGTGCTGTCTTGATCAGAGAAGAGAATGTGATACAACTCCCAATCTACTATGTGAGCAAGGCATTACTTGATGCATAATCGCGCTATTCACAAATGGAAAAACTGGTATTGGCTTTAGTAATGGCAGCAAGGAAGCTACGACCCTACTTTCAAGGCCATCCAATCACGATTTATACAACATATCCTCTGAGGAGCATTCTGCACAAGCCGAAATTTTCTGGAAGATTAACAAAATGGGCAGTGGAGCTGGGAGAACACGACATCACTTATCAACCAAGAACATCAATCAAGTCTCAAGCTTTAGCTGATTTTGTTGCAGATTTCAGTCCCAGCCAAAATATTACTACAGATATAGAGGTAAATTCTATCCAGGATACAACATATTGGAAGCTTTCAGTAGACGGTTCCAGTTATAAGAAAGGATGCGGTCTTGGGGTTGTAATTACTTCACCTGACGGTGATATACTACGACAAGCGATCAAATGCGGTTTCAGGGTTACAAACAATGAGGCAGAGTATGAGGCATTGATAGCAGGTCTCAGCTTGGCCTGCGAACTTGGAGCAAAGAAGATCGAAGTAAAATCGGATTCACAATTGATTGTCAACCAATTCCAAGGTTCATATCAGACACGAAACCCTCAAATGGCATCCTACTTGCAAAAGGTGAAAGAAATCCAGTCGACATTACAAGAACTAACGATAATTCAAGTCCCAAGGAGGGGGAATTCTCAAGCGGATGCGTTGGCTACTCTTGGATCAACAATGCACGAGGACATACCTCAGTCTATTCCTGTAGTATACTTGAACTGGCCAGCAATTTGGAAGGAGGACAAGGAAGTAAACTCCATCACTCCAGAAGACTCATGGATGACACCACTTGTGAAGTATCTGCAAGATGGGCTACTTCCAGAAGATAAAACCGAAGCAAGAAGAATTCAAAGGCAGGCCGCAAAGTTTACCTTGTTCGACAGACAGTTATTGAAAAGGTCGTTCAGAGGACCCTACTTGAAGTGTCTTTCTCATGCACAAGCCCATCATGTCTTGTCAAAGCTACATGAAGAGGAATGTGGAAATCATTCAGGAGGACGTAGTCTTGCATTTCGAGCCCATTCGACAGGGTACTATTGGCCTACCATGAGAGCTGACTCGGCGAATTACACGAAGAAATGCGAGAAATGCCAGAAGTTCGCCCCAGTTTCACATCTTCCTCCTGAAAAGCTAAATCTCATCCTATCCCCATGGCCATTCATGAAATGGGGAATGGACATTGTAGGCAAACTCCCAACCGCTCCGGGACAACGAGTCTACATGCTGGTTTTAACAGATTACTTTTTGAAGTGGATTGAGGCAGACTCTTTTGCCAAGATACGAGATAAAGAAGTTCAATCATTTGTCTGGAAGAACATCATATGTCGATTCGGCATTCCCAAAGAGACTGTGACTAATAATGGCTCACAATTTATCAGCAATCATTTCCAAGACTTCTACAAAAATTGGGGGATCAAATTAAGTTTTTCAACCCCTCGCTTCCCAGAAGCTAATGGTCAAGCCGAGTCTTCCAACAAGACAATTTTAAACACTTTAAAGAAAATGTTAGAAAAAGCAAAAAGAGCGTGGGCGGATGAACTTCCTGGAGTCTTGTGGTCCTATAGGACGACTATCCGTTCCTCAACAGGAGAAACTCCTTTCTCTCTGGCATTTGGAACAGAAGCGGTGATACCAACTAAAGAAAGCATGCCGTCTCCCCGCTACCATTGGCTCAGTGATAATGCGAATCAACAACTTATGAATTTGAACCTGGAGACAATTGATGAATTGAGAGATCGTGCATCCGTTCGACTAGCAGCACATCGACAAAGAATGACAAGATACTTCAACAAAAATGTCAGAAGCAGAACATTCAAGGAAGGGGATTGGGTACTACGAAGAGTTTTTCAAAATACAAAAGAAATTGGAGATGGTAAGTTGGGGCCAAATTGGGAAGGGCCATATGTCATCATAAGAGTTGTTGGACATGGAGCCTACAGATTACAAACGACAGAGAGGAGACAAATTCACAACAGTTGGAATGCGATTCACCTTAAGCGATTTTACCGGTAATATATGCGTGCTTTTATTTAAATTTGAAGGATTAAAGTAGATTACTACTTTGTGTATTGCGATTCGACATTATAACAAGACTCGTTTGAAATATATCCCAAAATATCAGTAAGCCATTAAATTGTTCAACAAAAGGCGATAACGAAAAATTACAAGTAGTTCAAATTTCCGGAGCAGCTCCTTCCGGAGTACATTCAGAAGCAACTTCATACGCAGGAATTTCTTGAACTTGTCCAGCCGGCTCAACCTCCATTCGACTAACTTCTTCATTCTTCTTGTCCATCTCTTGAACTCCAGCCGCTTCCTTGGAGTCAGTAATTTCTTTCTCAACCACTTTGGAGTCGACTTCTTCACCCTTCTCTTCCACATCACCCTCGTTGGAAGAAGAAATTCCTGCCAACAGTCGATCATACTCTCGAATCCATTTCTCTGGTTCCCATGCGACGGTATTCCCTTCAAGGAATTCCTTCATCAGATTACTTCGTTCTTTCATCATGGATTCAAGAGCAATCCCTTCAATTTGCTCAATTAACTCACCATTCTCCTTCGTCACATTGTCAAATGCATCCTTATAACCTTCAATTGTAACCTCAGAAGTTTCCCTCTCCATTTTAAGAGTAGCATTCACCTCCTTCAACTCCTTTTCCAATTCTTCATTCTTTTTCTCAAACGACTTCATTTGGGCCATCGCCTTTTTCATTGCTGCAACCTACTTTTCCATTTCTCTATGCTTCTTGAGATTTGATTCGAAAAATTCCTGCATGAATAAGTTACACTCCATTGCCTGAGAAGAGCATTCGATTAGAATCCATTCTACAATTGTAATAAAAAAAATTTAGTTATTTTCTTACTTGGTAAGTTAGAGCTGCGGCCTTCTTCATTGTCTCGACGTGGCCAATCTTGGATAGTCTTTGCTCATCCTCTTCAATTTCAACTGCTTTCCTTTTTCCCCCTTTGACAATAATTTCAGTCGACTGCCCTTTAATCTTGGGAGTTCCAATCGACACAACCTGTTGTAGTTCAGGAACCTCCACCTCTGGCTCATTAATCTTAAGCTTCCTTGCCTTCTTACGGTTTTTCAATTCATCAATAGATGATACCTTAACGGGTCCTGACATTATATCCACTGCGTATAAAATTTCCTTTGGAGTTAAGGGCTTTATAAATAATACCTTCCCGTACAATGCTCGAATCGACCAAGTACAGTAGATGACTTCCAATACGTGTTTACAAAGTGCCAAAGGGGTAGATATACCTTCTGATTCGAAGATTTCTTTCCAAACTAGAGTTTCCCTTAATCTCCTCTCTACCAAGACTATTCTCCAATCTCGTTGTTCGGCGGGAAGAGCAAGAAGAGCTTTAGTATTAGATATGATCTGGGGGGTTCTGTCGAACAATCTGTTTCGAAACGGACCTGTGAAACAAAACAATCTACGTGTTAATTTCTTACGACAATCACATTCATGAGATGTCATAAGTAAAGAGAGATGATACTCACTAATCAAACTCCAATACTATGAGATACGACCCATTCTAGCCGACCCAAATACACCCTCACCTCTCACAAAGAAATAATCTGACTGCCAATTTCCCCTATCATTTATTGGAAGCCCCATTACTAATTGTTCATTCTTTCGACGAAGATACAAAGTATATCTCCCTTTCTCAGTTAGGTGCTCCTTTAGGTAATACGTGTATACTACATCCTTCACCTCAAACAATACTCCTTGCTCAAAAGCCAAACATTCAATCGACAACAAGATCCTCCAAGCGTTTGGCATCAACTGAGAAGGTGCAATCCCAAAATGATCCAGAACTTCCCAAGCTAACCTCGGAATAGGGAATCTGAGTCCATCTGCAAATGGTCTTACATAAAACCCAATCCATCCAGGGATAATGTAATCGATTCTTTCAGTCGGCAAAGGCGCTTTCAATTCCACAGAAGTTGGGAATCTATACTTACACCTAATTTCACTCAGTGCTCTTTCTATCATCCGACTGGCAAGGTTCTTATTTAGCAAGTTCGTTGGCTCACTAGTGCTAACTCTCCCACTCGACTCTCCCACTGTTGCTATAGTTCTAATAGGTATAGCATCCACGGGAATTTCACGCGACAACACAGTAACAAGCCCTCCCTCAGAAAGCAGTTGACGCGACCAGTCCCTGAGAGATTTATCTTCACTCGACCCACTCGACGATACTTCTGCATATTTGTCTATTTGGACTCCTAAGCTCTCTAAGGACTCTCCACTCGACATATTTCTCTAGACTAACATACAAACAAATAATTCCAAGGAGATAAGTTTCCTAAAGATCAAACTCACTCAACTTCACAAACAAAATTCCTCCAAACAACATGCGACTAGAGAGATCAAACAACTTAAAATGACTAAGAATAATTTGAATCTACACTAAGAACATTTGAAGATATTGAAGAATACAGAGAAAGATATGAAGGGTACCTTGAAGATCTTGAGAGCTCTCATGAACTTGCCAATCGAAGGGAATTCTCGAGTAAAAAAAAGAGACTTACCCATTCTTATACTCACCATTTTGGCGCTAATTTTCCCGCCAAAACGATGCCTCGTTTTTCACATTAGGTCTAATTGCACTTGATGACACGTGGAAGTTCAAGAATCCTTCAAGCAGGTATCGTCGAATGGATTAAAGAATTACAATCAGGCTTCATAATTAGATGGTATTCACTCGCAACAAAATGTTTTCACCAGAGCCTTCCTCATTTGACACGACAACATCATAAATCTAAATATTTGTAATGTTATTATGTGACACCAAATCAATTCAGAGGTTATATCAATTCAACATCTAAGCAACCAATTAAACAAGTTTCTTAATCACTCGACACCACATCAAGCGTAAGATCATTACCTTTGTAATTTTGATTCGATAAAACATCTATGTAAGGCTTGGCTCAATATCTACTCGTCATTCGACTTAGTACCTAAGGAAATTTAAGTACCGTTGTTATGGCATTTCCACACGACATTTATGGAAATTGCATAAAGAAGTTGGCCACTCGGCACAACACATTGAATAACTTTAGATACAAGACTTCGACACAACTTATACTCGGACCAAGCATTCGACACGAAATCAGTATGGCACCAGTGGAAGCAGTTATTTTTCGACTCAACATGTCGAGTCAAGTAGGGAAGCTGGACTTTCTTTCTCCAGTCGACACTTGTCGTATGGAATGGACACCTGAACCTTTGTTTGGTTCAGTCGACTGAGGACATCCCCATAAGACTCATGTCGAGTCAAGTAGGGAAGCTGGACTTCCTTTCTCCAGTCGACACTTATCGTATGGAATGGACACCTGAACCTTTGTCTGGTTCAGTCGACCGGGGACATCCCCATAAGACTCATGTCGAGTCAAGTAGGGAAGTTGGACTTCCTTTATCCAGTCGAAACTTGTCGTATGGAATGGACTCCTGAACCTTTGTCTGGTTCAGTCGACCGGGGACATCCCCATAAGACTCATGTCGAGTCAAGTAGGGAAGCTGGACTTCCTTTCTCCAGTCTACACTTGTCGTATGGAATGGACTCCTGAACCTTTGTCTGGTTCAGTCGACCGGGAACATCCCCCCATAAGACTCACATCGAGTCATTTGGTTGATTCTCCTACGCTTCATACGACAATGTCGAATGAAGTAACTCGAACTTTCATATGCTTTCAATCAACAAGGGACATCCCTTATATACTTTTGTCGAATCAAAAAGAAGACATGGACTACCCTTGATCCAGACGACACAAGTCATGTGCTCCTAAAATCTTCTCTAAGTTCAGTCTACCAGGGGACTAATATAGAATCATGTCGGATCAAATTCATGAGCCATATAAGAAACTTTGACAACCATGATGAATCGTATATTGACAACAGACGACATAAGGTACTGTTTACTGCTATGTAAATGCTCTTACATTTTTTACTCTCTAAAACAAAAGACTTTTCGACTTAGAGAGTAGGGGACAAACTGTGCGGACCAGAATTGGGCCAGGGGCAAATCCGTCTTTTATCCGGACCCAAGTACCAATAAAACCCATAGACTGAGGCCCAGCTTAGAGAGTTTAACACTATTCTGGAAAGCCCAAAGCAAAACCCAAAACCTTATACTATTTGTATATAAAGCTATACACACAAAGCCAAACCAATAGATAGAATATAAACATACATCAAGTCACTACCAACTATTTCCCTCTTTTACTAAACAGGATATGTATTCACCACATGATGAGATTTTTGATCACTAATTAATTATATCTTGATCACGTTGTGGGACTTACCTTCGTCTGCCAACTAAGAAGGCAGTATTTCCTGGCTTATAAATGGAAGCATGATTCAAGCTAAAGAGGAGAGTGAACATAGAGTTCTCTAAGTTAAGCTTCTTTACTCTCATACAAGCCTCTATTCTCTCTCAGAATTCCTCATTCCTAAACACTTATTACCGCCCTCACAGGCACCCAAAAGAAAGATAAGGTAATAATGAGCCTTGCTTTCACATTTGACTTATTTATTGCTTATTTTATACTACTGACTTGAGCGTCGGAGTACTCCCGGCACCCACTATACCGGTGGGTAGTTTACTCCCGCTCATTCTACTTTGTCTTGCAGGATCGCTAGTGCCCCCAACCTACAAATTTTGATTGTGGACCTCGGGCGAAAACCAGCATCCACACCTAGTAAGCTTGAAGTAAGATCCAATCTACTTATCCTTTATTGAAATGGTTGAAGAACTTTCAAGGATTAACAAGCTTGACTCCAAGAGCCAATCTTGATTTCAATGCAAGCAAGCTTCACTCCAAGATCCATTCTTGATTCCTCATTGTTGAAATGTTGTAGAGATCTTCCAAAACTTCTTTAAACACTTCTATTCTCTAGTCTAATTTCTCCAAAAATTGTTTGTATTTAGCTTTCTTAAGCGTGATTAAAACCATTGCAGAAGCTTGCTATTTATAGCAAAACTTAATTAATAAAAGTGTTAATCAAATTTTATGTGGGCTTAATCTAATTTGTCCAAATATGTATAATTAGGTGTGACTAATCATATTTTTCTATTACTTTGATTTAATCTAATTAAATCAAGACAAAGCTTAATTAATTGATTAGTTATATTTCTTCCACTTTGATTTAATCCAATTAAATCAAGCCAAAAACACCTATAATTACATACTTATAATTACCATAATAAACTCAAATGGTAGAGATAATTATGAAATTATGACAAAACCCTTGTGTAAATATTGAATTAATCCAATTAATCCAATTAGGCCAAACTAAATAATCAATGTTATCTAATAACACTTGATTATCTTAGTTGATAATTAAAATATCAAATATTATCTTTTATCAAAATAATCGGCTATCCAAGTGCTCAACGAGTACACTTTATATTGAGACTCTCTAAGTTCAGACACGTTCGTCATATAAGCCTAGCTAATATGTACGCAATTCGACCACCTCTGAATTCGGGAAGAACACGAATGACCTTTCTGAAATATGCAAGTCGAGGTCATCACATATGTTTAACAATCCCTCCGCCGTAGGCTATCCGAGTTGTGCTTAGGAAAAATAGATTATACCGTCAAATTTCTGAGGCGCACATCTCATGTCTATATGTCCACGATTCTTTACAACTGATGCGATCCACCATAGGTGATCGATTTTGGCCAAAATTTTATGAATTGTGACTTACTTAAATGGATAACTAAACCTCTTATGATACACATATGGGCCGATAGATTCTATCTTGATTCGTACTTTATTAACGAGTGCATCGGTCCACACCCAATGAATATCTAGAGGACAGACCATGAAAGATTTCTGATATACATGACATCAAAGTGTGAAGTATCTCACACAAAATCAAGGATCACATATGCTACTCGACTCGAGGAGATTCCTATTGACGGTGGTGTGTATTCCCAACTATTAGTAATCACGTATGAGTCATTCAGTATTCGATCCAACCAATACTCACACGTCTATACGAGCTTTCAAAGATCATGATACATCGGGTTAAACCATTGGAACTTCAATTCCAATATACGACATGTGCTAGTTGACAAGCTCAAAAAGTGGTTCTTTACTCCCAAGTATAAGAGTGTCGAAGTAATAAAATAACCCGGTAAGTTTAGGGTCGATCCACATGGAATGGATTTAGTAAAATAGAATGATAAGTAGAGCGAAAGAAAAAAGGTTTGTTTTGTTGAAGTAGTTGGAAAATTTTAGGTCAATAAGCAATAATAAAATAAAATGTTGGAGTTAGGGGATCCACTTTTAATATTTCAAATCTAGAAATCTCACTTTATTATAATAGATAAATTGTCATTGTTACCCAATAAATTTATCTAAGGAATTAATTATGCCAAAAAGTATAAAACCAACTGTATAAGTGGTGTTCATTTATGTCGATAACAAATCCAGTTAGGTACTTAGTTATGCGAAAATATAAAAACCAACCATAAAGGCGGTAGCAAGATATGTCAATAACTAATTCAGATTTAAATCAAGTTTTGATCATTAGATTTCAACTTATTTATTATAATATAAGCGAGATTGATCTAAGTTTTTATTATAAAAGTTTCACCGTTTACCCCAGCAAAAAGTAATTAGCTACTCATTTTGTAATTAAAAACACTCGTAATTTTATTACTGAAAGAAAAATGAAAGAGTCAGATGACTCATCTGCCAAGCAAACTTTTGCTTCAATTAACCAATAAATATCACTAGGAATGCCATGAATCATAAGAAGCCTTATTCTTTCTGTGCGTGCTTTGTAAATTCTTGTCAGAGTATTTTGGGGGAGAGAAGGAAAATATTTGCGGAGTTTTTCAAGAGTTTCTTCCATTCTTTAGTTGTAGGGTATCATTAATTTTAGGAGACTGAAATAACCGACTTTGAGTTATGGAGTATCGTTATCTGATGCTTAACCGGGGTGTAAAAATAAAAAGAAAAGACAAATATGCTGCAAAACTAAGAAAAATGGAAATTATAAAAATATTAAACATAAAAGAAAAGAAACTACATCAATCACGGTATACTGGATTTGAAAGGAGAAAATAGTCTTGAAAATTTAAACACTCCGAAAATGGTTTCAGACGTTGTCTATTTGCTTTAAATACATCACCCATAGGATTCTCGATGTCAATAGCCCCATATGGATAAACATGTTTCATAATGAATGGGCCACTCCATTTGGATTTCAATTTTCTAGGAAATAAATGAAGATAAGAATTATAAAGCAAAATCTTTTGACCAACTTCAAATATTTTTCGTGAAATTCGACTATCATGAAAGGCCTTAGTTTTAGTTTTAAGAATTTTATATTGTCATATGAATCATTTCTTAACTCTTCAAGTACATTTAATTATAATTTACGTTCGTGACTGGCATTTTCAAGGTTTGAATTGAATTTTTTAATAGCCTAATATGCTTTATGCTCAAGTTTTACAGGCAAATGACAAGGTTTTCCATAAACTAGACGATTAGGTGACATTCCAAAGACGTTTTGAAAGTTGTTCGGTATACCCAAAGTACATCAGTTAGTCGAAGAGACCAATCTTTGCGATTTGGGTTAACCATTTTTTCTAAGATTTGTTTAATTTCCATATTCACTAGTTCAATTTGACCATTCGTCTGAGGGTGATAGGAGGTGGAAACTTTGTGTGTGACTCCATATTTTTTCATTAAGGACTCAAAGAGTATGTTACAAAAGTATTTTCCTCCATCACTTATAATGGCCCAGGGGATTCCAAATCGACTTAAAATATTTTCTTTTAAAAATTTGATCACAGTTGTGTGATCATTGTTCCAATAAGGAATCACATCGACCCATTTTGAGACATAATCGACTGCAACTAAAATATATAAAAATCCAAATGATGGTGGAAATGGGCCCATGAAATCTATCCTTCAACAATCAAAGATTCCTAACTTTTGACAGTTTTCGTAAGTTTTGCAGAAAACGTGTGTATCTTTAAAAATGGTGGGCCAATAAAATCCACACTGTAAAATTTTTGTAGCAGTTTCTTAGATGAAAAATGACCTCCACATGCTTCTGAATGACAAAACTAAATAACACCACTCATCTCACTGTCCGGTATGCATCGTCTGAAAATCTAATCAGGGTAACACTTAAATATATATATGGATCATCCCAATAGAATTTTGACTTCGATTAAAAATTTCCTCCTGTCTTGCTAGCTCCAGTCTGGAGGTATCTTTCTTGTTGCAAAAAATTGACGATATTAGCATACCAAGGCATTGTGTTTACAGAGAGTAAAAACTCATCGGGAAATGAGTCATTAATAGGAGTTGTATCAATTAATGACTCATTTGTAAGTCTCGATAAATGATCCGCAATCACGTTCTCTGCCTCTTTCTTGTCTTTAATTGTGAGATTGAATTCTTGAAGTAAAAAAATCCACCGTATTAATCTTGTCTTTGCATCATGTCTAGACATCAAATATCTAACTGCAGTATGATCAGAATAGAAAATGATTGAAGAACCAATTAAATATGATCGAAATTTATCCAATATGAATATTACAGTAAGTAGTTTTTTATGTGGTAGTGTAATTCATTTGTGCACTGTTTAGAGTTCTACTTGCGAAATATATTACATGCAGCTTACCTTCATTTCTCTGTCCTAGCACTGCACTAATTGCATAATCACTAGCATCACACATTAGCTCAAAAGGCAAGGACCAACCAGGGGATTGCATAATAGGAGTAGAAGTTAAAAAATGATATTTTTTCGAATGATTTTTGACATTCTTCTGTCTATTCAAATGTTGCATCTTTTAATAGGAAGTTACATAAGGTCTGGATATGGTACTAAAGATTTTAATGAACCTCTTTTAAAATTCTGCATGTCCTAAGAAAGAACGGATTTCCCTGACTGTTTTTGGTGATGGCAATTTAGAGATTACTTTTATTTTTGCCTTGTCAACCTCAATACCTTTAGATGACACAACATGACCCAAAACAAAACCTGAATTAGTCAAGAAATGGTATTTTTCCCAGTTTAAAACAAGTCATTTTTCTTCACATATTTTCAAAATATTTTCCAAATTATTCAAACAATTATCAAATGTATTCCCAAAAACAGTTATATCATCCATAAATACTTCTAAACAGTGTTCAATCATGTCACTAAATATGCTTAACATGCATTGTTGGAATGTTACAGGTGCATTACAAAGTCCAAAAGGCATTTTCCTAAATGTAAATGTTCCAAAAGGGTATGTGAATGTGGTCTTTTCATGGTCTTCTAAAGCAATGTGAATATGATAATAACCAGAATAACCATCAAGAAAACAATAGTATGGATGTCCAGCTACTCTTTCCAAAATTTGGTCAAGAAATGGTAAAGGAAAATGATCTTTTCTAGTTGTGTCATTTAGTTTTCTATAATCAATGCACATACGCCAACTAGATGGGATGCGAGTTGGGATTAATTCTCCTTTATCATTTTTTACAACAATAATTCCAGACTTATTAGGTACAACTTGTGTAGGACTTACCCACTTACTATCAGAGATAGGGTAGATAATGTCTACATCAAGAAGTTTAAGGACCTCGGTTTTTACCACTTCTTTCATGTGAGAGTTTAATATTCTTTGAGGTTGACGATATGTCCTAGCATTATCTTCTAAATGTATTCGATGTGTGCAGATTAATGGATTAATGCCTTTTATGTCTTTTAAAGTCCATCCAATTGCTAGTTTGTGTTCTTTCAACATATTTAACAACTTACCTTCTTGATTGCTTGTAAGAAGAGAAGAAATTACCACAGGGTAATTTTTTTTATCTTATAGAAATGCATATTTCAGTCCTTTTGGCAAAGCTTTTAACTCCAAATTAGGTACTTCCTCGTGTTTTTCTTTTTTTAGTGTTCCCAGTTCTTCTAAGTTTTGTATTTCTCCATCGTCTTTCAATACATGTGTAGAGTCAAGTAGAAAATCATTAGTAATATCTGAATCCATTTTCGTACTTGATTAAATAAAATTAGTAGTCAAAATTTTCATGAGATCCTATAAACTCCCCTAAATATGCTCTTCCACAATTGGTTCAATTAATTCTATGTTTTCATTTTCATTGTCCTTTGCACATGTTAAAAATATTTAGCTCCAATGTCATGTTGCCAAAAGACAGATTCATGATTCCATTCCTGCAATTAATTAAAGTGTTAGTTGTTGCTAAAAATAGACGACCAAGTATTACATGGATTGGCTTATAACTACCTGCCACAGGTTGTGTTTGTAAGACAATAAAATCCACATGATATATAAATTTATCGACTTGTAATAACACATCTTCCACAATTCTTTTCGGTACCTTAACTGATCTATCGGCAAGTAAAAGATTAGTTGAGGTTGGTTTTATCTCACCAATATTAAGTTGTTGGTAAACTGAAAATGGAAGTAAATTTATGCTAGCTCCAAGATCAAGTAAAACATGTTCAATGTTTTGACTTCCAATAATACAAGAAATAGTTGGACAACCAAGGTCCTTATATTTTAATGCATTATTGGTTGAAAGAATGAACTTACCTATTCAGCTAGAAAAAATTTATTTCTTACCTGATGTTTTCTTTTAACGATGCGTAGATCTTTTAGGAAGTTGGCATAAGATGATATCTATTGGATGGCATCTAACAAAGGAATATTGACCTTTACCTGTTTGAATATTTCATAAATCTCTAGGGAATGATTCAATTTATTTGTTTTTAATACTTGAGGAAATTGAGGTGCATGAGAAAAAACTATTATTATCAATGACAGGTAATGGTTCATCAACCCTTTCTTACCCTCTGAATCTGTTTTATTCTCAGCTTCGCGAGGTTCAAGAATATGTATGTGGATGCCCTTACCACTACAAAGAGTAATAACATATTTGACTTGGTCTAAGTGTTGATTTCCAGAACTAACCTCGTGAGAATTTAGATGACTCATGGGATTTGACTTTGGTTGTGCATGAAACTTTCCTTTCTCATTAATAGTTAATGCATATGTAATTTTAGCAAAAGTTTCTCTTAACTCATTCATCATTTGTGCATTTTGGTTATTGATGGCTTCATATTTCTCCATGAATGCATTCAAGGTATCCTCAATGATTTTCCTAGGTGGTGGGACATATGGTGCATAATTCTGGGAATTTCGAAAATTCTGATGAACCTGGGGAGGTTGTTGCGATGATTGTGTTTGGTTATCATTCCTCCAATTGAAGTTTGGATCATTTCTCCAACCATAATTGTAGGTTTGTGAGTATGGGTTTGGATTTGGTCTATTGAATGTGTTTATAAAACTGACTTGGTCATTGAGACATTCTTGCGGGGCTGGAAAGAATGAGCAAACTTGTGTGACATGTTCATTTGAATTATAGATTTGACATAGGACTTCCTGAACGGACTTGACATGATTACTCATCCCTGCTTCTAAAGCCTCAATTTTTTTAGATAGAGATTCATATGTAGCAGCAAGGTCATATTCTTCCCTAAGGTTAAACATACGTCTACCAGATGGCTGTATTTTTACAGACGACTCATAGATGCCATCTGTGTCCCACTGTTGTGCATTCTCTGCTATGTGTTCTATGTAATCCAATGCATCTTCGGGATCTTTGTCCCTAAATTCGCCGTTACACATCATCTCCACTACTTGTCTACATTGGGGTGTTAAATCCTCGTAGAAGTAGGCAACCAACCTCCATGTTTCAAACCCGTGATGTGGACAAACATTTAACATTTCTTTAAACCTCTCCCAACATTGGTAAAGTTGTTCCCCAGACTCTTGTGTGAAGGTTGTGCTTCTCCTCTTAAAGGAATTTGTCCTATGAGTGGGAAATAACTTTTTAAGAAACTGTTCTTGTAAATCATCTCATGTTCTAATATATCCCCACCTAAGATTTTGCAGCCAAATTTTTACTTTATCCTTTAAAGAAAAGGGAAAAACTTTAAACGAATTACATTCATGCTACAATTTTGGTCTATGAAAGTGTTACATACCTCTTCAAACTCCCTTAAGTGCTGATAAGGATTTTCTAATTCTAGACCGTAGAATGTGGGTAAAAGATGGATGAAACCTGATTTAAAATCTATTGCTGATAATATGACATGTGCTGGAACACTAATATCTAAAGATGAATTGATTGAACATATTTTATCAGGTTTAAGTTCAGAGTATTTTCCTGTATCCACCTATATAACTGGTAGTCACTTGAATTTTGATGATGCATATGTACTTTTAGTTACTCATGAAAATAAATTAGAACAAGAGACTAGTGCTGGTGCAAAGAATCTGTTTAATGCAAATTATGCTCAGGTTAGAGGTAATAATCCTATGCATAGAGGAAGTTTTGGAGGTCATTTCCCTGGAAACAACATGGGTGGTCATGGTGAAGGTAACCATGGGATGGGACCACAATCAAATAATTGGTATGATCAGGGTTATGGTCAGAATCCACAGAGTCAAGGAAATGGAAATGGCTATGGTAGAAGTCATGGTAATATCAGCACCAGTAGAGGAAACTTTGGGAATATAAGAGGTAGTTTTGTGAACTATGGAGATCAACTAGGTGTCACTTATAACATATATTCTGAAGAATGAATACTTATGTGCCAAATTTGTTACAAGAAATGACACACTACTGACATTTTCTGGAATAAGTTCACTGAGAATTATGTTCCTACACCACCTATGAACAATGGTAGAGGAAGATGACAAAGGACAACAGCTTATATGGTCACAAGAAATCCAACAAATGAAAAATCAAGTTAATTCTCATAAAACTTCTTTGTACCTACTGATCATGGGCCTGCTTATAATGTTCAAAGGTGATGATAAGTTGATTATTGATAATGGTCAAGGTCTCAATATCACTCACATTGGTAATGCTTTCCTCAGAAACTTTAAATCTCAAACCAGTTTATATAATATGTTTCTTAAAGATGTGTTGTTAGTTCCTCGCATTACCAAAAAATTATTGAGCATCTCGAAGCTAACACTGATAACAATGTATGTGTTGAATTTTGTGATAATGTTTGTTTTATAAAGGACAATGTGAAGTGTCAGGTTTTGCTTCAGGTCCAAGCTGAACAAGGACTCTACAAGTTGTTGCTGAGAAATTCCTCTCATATCATCCATTAAACTTCATCATCTGATCACTTCAGTCACTCATTGTACAAACCATTAGCCATGATATCATTGTTTCGACCTAGTTTCAATTCTAAGAATACTAGTGATGTCATTACAATGGCTTGTTATTATGTTACTACATGTAATAAAACCAAGGATATTACCTAATTTCATTGAAAATTTGGCCATCCTAATCCTCATATCCTAAAACAGATACTCGCCTTTTGTAATCAATTTGCTTCGGTTTCCCATCTCAATGATAATGTTTTCTGTGATGCATGTCAAATTGACAAAGGTCATAGATTACATTTCCATGTGACAGACATCAAAATAGTTGCAGTTCTTGATCTAATTCACACAGACCTATGGAGACCATCATTTGTGCTGTCATTACAGGGCTACAGATACTATATTTCCTTTGTAGATGACTACACCGGAAATACTTGGATATATCCTCTCAAACTCAAGTCTAAAGCCTTAGAAATCTTTAAGTTGTTCAAGTGTCAAGTGGAAAAATAGTTCAATAGGAACATCAAATCTCTACAGACAGATTGAGAATGAGAGTATAAAGTTGTTACTGAGTTTTTGAATACACAATGGATTATTTTTAGACACTCTTGTCCTTATACTCATCACCATAATGGGCTTGTTGAGAGAAAACATTGGCACTACAGTCCTCAAACAACTCGCCCCTCTCATGAAAAACTATACCATCTCTATTAGTTCCATTTTTGTTGGCAATTTTCATAGCAGAACATGTTCAATTGAGTTATAACGAGTCTTGAAGATCTCGGAGCAATTGGAAAAGTATTTGGACAACATCATATGGAGATATCATAGCGATGTTCACTCTTTTGGAAATTTCAGAAGATTTGAGTTTCAATTGATATGCGGTCAGTTCATTGGAAAATAGACTGGAAGATGATCGGTATATATAAGGAACACATGATTTTTACAATGGACGAGAAAGTTACAAGTGATTTAATTTTCACCTAAAAACCAGTCTGTGACCTACGTTCGTATTTGTGTTCGTATTTGTGTTCAAATGTCTGGAGGCAGAACTTTGCGTTTGAGTTGCGTTTGAAGTGTGTTCGAATGCTCGTACGTAAGTAGGATATTTTGGACACGTTTTAAAGCCAAAATAGCATTAGGAACACCCTTCATTTGTCCTACCTATATAAACAAACATTGAACCACCTTCACAATGTAAAAAATGAAAGAGCCAGATGACTCATCTGCCAAGCAAACTTTTGCTTCAATTACCAATAAATATCACTAGGAATGCCATGAATCATAAGAAGCCTTATTCTTTCTGTGCGTGCTTTGTAAATTCTTGTCAGAGTATTTTGGGGGAGAGAAGGAAAATATTTGCGGAGTTTTTTCAAGAGTTTCTTCCATTCTTTAGTTGTAGGGTATCATTAATTTTAGGAGACTGAAATAACCGACTTTGAGTTATGGAGTATCGTTATCTGATGCTTAACCGGGGTGTAAAAATAAAAAGAAAAGACAAATATGCTGCAAAACTAAGAAAAATGGAAATTATAAAAATATTAAACATAAAAGAAAAGAAACTACATCAATCACGGTACTGGATTTGAAAGGAGAAAATAGTCTTGAAAATTTAAACACTCCGAAAATGGTTTCAGACGTTGTCTATTTGCTTTAAATACATCACCCATAGGATTCTCGATGTGTCAATAGCCCCATATGGATAAACATGTTTCATAATGAATGGGCCACTCCATTTGGATTTCAATTTTCTAGGAAATAAATGAAGATAAGAATTAAAAGCAAAATCTTTTGACCAACTTCAAATATTTTTCGTGAAATTCGACTATCATGAAAGGCCTTAGTTTTAGTTTTAAGAATTTTATATTGTCATATGAATCATTTCTTAACTCTTCAAGTACATTTAATTATAATTTACGTTCGTGACTGGCATTTTCAAGGTTTGAATTGAATTTTTTAATAGCCTAATATGCTTTATGCTCAAGTTCTACAGGCAAATGACAAGGTTTTCCATAAACTAGACGATTAGGTGACATTCCCAAAGACGTTTTGAAAGTTGTTCGGTATACCCAAAGTACATCAGTTAGTCGAAGAGACCAATCTTTGCGATTTGGGTTAACCATTTTTTCTAAGATTTGTTTAATTTCCATATTCACTAGTTCAATTTGACCATTCGTCTGAGGGTGATAGGAGGTGGAAACTTTGTGTGTGACTCCATATTTTTTCATTAAGGACTCAAGAGTATGTTACAAAAGTATTTTCCTCCATCACTTATAATGGCCCAGGGGATTCCAAATCGACTTAAAATATTTTCTTTTAAAAATTTGATCACAGTTGTGTGATCATTGTTCCAATAAGGAATCACATCGACCCATTTTGAGACATAATCGACTGCAACTAAAATATATAAAAATCCAAATGATGGTGGAAATGGGCCCATGAAATCTATCATTCAACAATCAAAGATTCCTAACTTTTGACAGTTTTCGTAAGTTTTGCAGAAAACGTGTGTATCTTTAAAAATGGTGGGCCAATAAAATCCACACTGTAAAATTTTTGTAGCAGTTTCTTAGATGAAAAATGACCTCCACATGCTTCTGAATGACAAAACTAAATAACACCACTCATCTCACTGTCCGGTATGCATCGTCTGAAAATCTAATCAGGGTAACACTTAAATATATATGGATCATCCCAATAGAATCTTTTGACTTCGATTAAAAATTTCCTCCTGTCTTGCTAGCTCCAGTCTGGAGGTATCTTTCTTGTTGCAAAAAATTGACGATATTAGCATACCAAGGCATTGTGTTTACAGAGAGTAAAAACTCATCGGGAAATGAGTCATTAATAGGAGTTGTATCAATTAATGACTCATTTGTAAGTCTCGATAAATGATCCGCAATCACGTTCTCTGCCTCTTTCTTGTCTTTAATTGTGAGATTGAATTCTTGAAGTAAAAAAATCCATCGTATTAATCTTGTCTTTGCATCATGTCTAGACATCAAATATCTAACTGCAGTATGATCAGAATAGAAAATGATTGAAGAACCAATTAAATATGATCGAAATTTATCCAATATGAATATTACAGTAAGTAGTTTTTTATGTGGTAGTGTAATTCATTTGTGCACTGTTTAGAGTTCTACTTGCGAAATATATTACATGCAGCTTACCTTCATTTCTCTGTCCTAGCACTGCACTAATTGCATAATCACTAGCATCACACATTAGCTCAAAAGGCAAGGACCAACCAGGGGATTGCATAATAGGAGTAGAAGTTAAAAAATGATATTTTTTCGAATGATTTTTGACATTCTTCTGTCTATTCAAATGTTGCATCTTTTAATAGGAAGTTACATAAGGTCTGGATATGGTACTAAAGATTTTAATGAACCTCTTTTAAAATTCTGCATGTCCTAAGAAAGAACGGATTTCCCTGACTGTTTTTGGTGATGGCAATTTAGAGATTACTTTTATTTTTGCCTTGTCAACCTCAATACCTTTAGATGACACAACATGACCCAAAACAAAACCTGAATTAGTCAAGAAATGGTATTTTTCCCAGTTTAAAACAAGTCATTTTTCTTCACATATTTTCAAAATATTTTCCAAATTATTCAAACAATTATCAAATGTATTCCCAAAAACAGTTATATCATCCATAAATACTTCTAAACAGTGTTCAATCATGTCACTAAATATGCTTAACATGCATTGTTGGAATGTTACAGGTGCATTACAAAGTCCAAAAGGCATTTTCCTAAATGTAAATGTTCCAAAAGGGTATGTGAATGTGGTCTTTTCATGGTCTTCTAAAGCAATGTGAATATGATAATAACCAGAATAACCATCAAGAAAACAATAGTAGGATGTCCAGCTACTCTTTCGAAAATTTGGTCAAGAAATGGTAAAGGAAAATGATCTTTTCTAGTTGTGTCATTTAGTTTTCTATAATCAATGCACATACGCCAACTAGATGGGATGCGAGTTGGGATTAATTCTCCTTTATCATTTTTTACAACAATAATTCCAGACTTATTAGGTACAACTTGTGTAGGACTTACCCACTTACTATCAGAGATAGGGTAGATAATGTCTACATCAAGAAGTTTAAGGACCTCGGTTTTTACCACTTCTTTCATGTGAGAGTTTAATATTCTTTGGGGTTGACGATATGTCCTAGCATTATCTTCTAAATGTATTCGATGTGTGCAGATTAATGGATTAATGCCTTTTATGTCTTTTAAAGTCCATCCAATTGCTAGTTTGTGTTCTTTCAACATATTTAACAACTTACCTTCTTGATTGCTTGTAAGAAGAGAAGAAATTACCACAGGGTAATTTTTTTTATCTTATAGAAATGCATATTTCAGTCCTTTTGGCAAAGCTTTTAACTCCAATTAGGTACTTCCTCGTGTTTTTCTTTTTTTAGTGTTCCCAGTTCTTCTAAGTTTTGTATTTCTCCATCGTCTTTCAATACATGTGTAGAGTCAAGTAGAAAATCATTAGTAATATCTGAATCCATTTTCGTACTTGATTAAATAAAATTAGTAGTCAAAATTTTCATGAGATCCTATAAACTCCCCTAAATATGCTCTTCCACAATTGGTTCAATTAATTCTATGTTTTCATTTTCATTGTCCTTTGCACATGTTAAAAATATTTAGCTCCAATGTCATGTTGCCAAAAGACAGATTCATGATTCCATTCCTGCAATTAATTAAAGTGTTAGTTGTTGCTAAAAATAGACGACCAAGTATTACATGGATTGGCTTATAACTGTCTGCCACAGGTTGTGTTTGTAAGACAATAAAATCCACATGATATATAAATTTATCGACTTGTAATAACACATCTTCCACAATTCTTTTCGGTACCTTAACTGATCTATCGGCAAGTAAAAGATTAGTTGAGGTTGGTTTTATCTCACCAATATTAAGTTGTTGGTAAACTGAAAATGGAAGTAAATTTATGCTAGCTCCAAGATCAAGTAAAACATGTTCAATGTTTTGACTTCCAATAATACAAGAAATAGTTGGACAACCAAGGTCCTTATATTTTAATGCATTATTGGTTGAAAGAATGGAACTTACCTATTCAGCTAGAAAATATTTATTTCTTACCTGATGTTTTCTTTTAACGATGCGTAGATCTTTTAGGAATTTGGCATAAGATGATATCTATTGGATGGCATCTAACAAAGGAATATTGACCTTTACCTGTTTGAATATTTCATAAATCTCTAGGGAATGATTCAATTTATTTGTTTTTAATACTTGAGGAAATTGAGGTGCATGAGAAAAAACTATTATTATCAATGACAGGTAATGGTTCATCAACCCTTTCTTACCCTCTGAATCTGTTTTATTCTCAGCTTCGCGAGGTTCAAGAATATGTATGTGGATGTCCTTACCACTACGAAGAGTAATAACATATTTGACTTGGTCTAAGTGTTGATTTCCAGAACTAACCTCGTGAGAATTTAGATGACTCATGGGATTTGACTTTGGTTGTGCATGAAACTTTCCTTTCTCATTAATAGTTAATGCATATGTAATTTTAGCAAAAGTTTCTCTTAACTCATTCATCATTTGTGCATTTTGGTTATTGATGGCTTCATATTTCTCCATGAATGCATTCAAGGTATCCTCAATGATTTTCCTAGGTGGTGGGACATATGGTGCATAATTCTGGGAATTTCGAAAATTCTGATGAACCTGGGGAGGTTGTTGCGATGATTGTGTTTGGTTATCATTCCTCCAATTGAAGTTTGGATCATTTCTCCAACCATAATTGTAGGTTTGTGAGTATGGGTTTGGATTTGGTCTATTGAATGTGTTTATAGAACTGACTTGGTCATGGAGACATTCTTGCGGGGCTGGAAAGAATGAGCAAACTTGTGTGACATGTTCATTTGAATTATAGATTTGACATAGGACTTCCTGAACGGACTTGACATGATTACTCATCCCTGCTTCTAAAGCCTCAATTTTTTTAGATAGAGATTCATATGTAGCAGCAAGGTCATATTCTTCCCTAAGGTTAAACATACGTCTACCAGATGGCTGTATTTTTACAGACGACTCATAGATGCCATCTGTGTCCCACTGTTGTGCATTCTCTGCTATGTGTTCTATGTAATCCAATGCATCTTCGGGATCTTTGTCCCTAAATTCGCCGTTACACATCATCTCCACTACTTGTCTACATTGGGGTGTTAAATCCTCGTAGAAGTAGGCAACCAACCTCCATGTTTCAAACCCGTGATGTGGACAAACATTTAACATTTCTTTAAACCTCTCCCAACATTGGTAAAGTTGTTCCCCAGACTCTTGTGTGAAGGTTGTGCTTCTCCTCTTAAAGGAATTTGTCCTATGAGTGGGAAATAACTTTTTAAGAAACTGTTCTTGTAAATCATCTCATGTTCTAATATATCCCCACCTAAGATTTTGCAGCCAAATTTTTACTTTATCCTTTAAAGAAAAGGGAAAAACTTTAAACGAATTACATTCATGCTACAATTTTGGTCTATGAAAGTGTTACATACCTCTTCAAACTCCCTTAAGTGCTGATAAGGATTTTCTAATTCTAGACCGTAGAATGTGGGTAAAAGATGGATGAAACCTGATTTAAAATCTATTGCTGATAATATGACATGTGCTGGAACACTAATATCTAAAGATGAATTGATTGAACATATTTTATCAGGTTTAAGTTCAGAGTATTTTCCTGTATCCACCTATATAACTGGTAGTCACTTGAATTTTGATGATGCATATGTACTTTTAGTTACTCATGAAAATAAATTAGAACAAGAGACTAGTGCTGGTGCAAAGAATCTGTTTAATGCAAATTATGCTCAGGTTAGAGGTAATAATCCTATGCATAGAGGAAGTTTTGGAGGTCATTTCCCTGGAAACAACATGGGTGGTCATGGTGAAGGTAACCATGGGATGGGACCACAATCAAATAATTGGTATGATCAGGGTTATGGTCAGAATCCACAGAGTCAAGGAAATGGAAATGGCTATGGTAGAAGTCATGGTAATATCAGCACCAGTAGAGGAAACTTTGGGAATATAAGAGGTAGTTTTGTGAACTATGGAGATCAACTAGGTGTCACTTATAACATATATTCTGAAGAATGAATACTTATGTGCCAAATTTGTTACAAGAAATGACACACTACTGACATTTTCTGGAATAAGTTCACTGAGAATTATGTTCCTACACCACCTATGAACAATGGTAGAGGAAGATGACAAAGGACAACAGCTTATATGGTCACAAGAAATCCAACAAATGAAAACTCAAGTTAATTCTCCATAAAACTTCTTTGTACCTACTGATCATGGGCCTGCTTATAATGTTCAAAGGTGATGATAAGTTGATTATTGATAATGGTCAAGGTCTCAATATCACTCACATTGGTAATGCTTTCCTCAGAAACTTTAAATCTCAAACCAGTTCATATAATATGTTTCTTAAAGATGTGTTGTTAGTTCCTCGCATTACCAAAAAATTATTGAGCATCTCGAAGCTAACACTGATAACAATGTATGTGTTGAATTTTGTGATAATGTTTGTTTTATAAAGGACAATGTGAAGTGTCAGGTTTTGCTTCAGGTCCAAGCTGAACAAGGACTCTACAAGTTGTTGCTGAGAAATTCCTCTCATATCATCCATCAAACTTCATCATCTGATCACTTCAGTCACTCATTGTACAAACAATTAGCCATGATATCATTGTTTCGACCTAGTTTCAATTCTAAGAATACTAGTGATGTCATTACAATGGCTTGTTATTATGTTACTACATGTAATAAAACCAAGGATATTACCTAATTTCATTGAAAATTTGGCCATCCTAATCCTCATATCCTAAAACAGATACTCGCCTTTTGTAATCAATTTGCTTCGGTTTCCCATCTCAATGATAATGTTTTCTGTGATGCATGTCAAATTGACAAAGGTCATAGATTACATTTCCATGTGACAGACATCAAAATAGTTGCAGTTCTTGATCTAATTCACACAGACCTATGGAGACCATCATTTGTGCTGTCATTACAGGGCTACAGATACTATATTTCCTTTGTAGATGACTACACCGGAAATACTTGGATATATCCTCTCAAACTCAAGTCTAAAGCCTTAGAAATCTTTAAGTTGTTCAAGTGTCAAGTGGAAAAATAGTTCAATAGGAACATCAAATCTCTACAGACAGATTGAGAATGAGAGTATAAAGTTGTTACTGAGTTTTTGAATACACAATGGATTATTTTTAGACACTCTTGTCCTTATACTCATCACCATAATGGGCTTGTTGAGAGAAAACATTGGCACTACAGTCCTCAAACAACTCGCCCCTCATGAAAAACTATACCATCTCTATTAGTTCCATTTTTGTTGGCAATTTTCATAGCAGAACATGTTCAATTGAGTTATAACGAGTCTTGAAGATCTCGGAGCAATTGGAAAAGTATTTGGACAACATCATATGGAGATATCATAGCGATGTTCACTCTTTTGGAAATTTCAGAAGATTTAGAGTTTCAATTGATATGCGGTCAGTTCATTGGAAAATAGACTGGAAGATGATCGGGTATATATAAGGAACACGTGATTTTTACAATGGACGAGAAAGTTACAAGTGATTTAATTTTCACCTAAAAACCAGTCTGTGACCTACGTTCGTATTTGTGTTATTATTTGTGTTCAAATGTCTGGAGGCAGAAACTTTGCGTTTGAGTTGCGTTTGAAGTGTGTTCGAATGCTCGTACGTAAGTAGGATATTTTGGACACGTTTTTAAGCCAAAATAGCATTAGGAAACCCCTTCCTTTGTCCTACCTATATAAAAAAACATTGAACCACCTTCACAAGTGTTGAAAACATATTATTCAGAGCCTACAAATATTTTATTTCAACCTTCTTGACAATCCACCTTGAAGACTTTGTTGTTAACATGTCTTCTCTGTTTTTGGTGAGATTCTTCTTTGATTGACCATCAACACAAACACAACCTAACCCAATTTCTCAATCCTTCAGATTTCTCAATGAGGATGATTGGCAGTCAGAGTTTCGACGTTCAGAGCTTGCAAAGTAGATCCGCTCAGAGACTTCAGAGGTTTTGAAGAAAATCGTGGGGTACGGGCTCGAGGAGTTCTTCGAGTTCTTGCAGTCTAGAGGTACTAGAGTTGGTGGAATTACCCCGATATGTATTTTACCATCACTGTAAGTTTTTCTCTTTATAGTGGATTTGAACTGGTAGCCGAGATACCCAGAGTGATTTTTTACTCGCACGAGTTTTTCACTTCGTCTCCAAAAATATTGTGTTGATTCTATGTGGTTGATGTTTATTTTTTGCATTATTACTTATTGCTTCTATATTCTACAGTATATTATAATCTCTTAGAATTAAAGTTGCTTGTTGATATTCCATAGACACATTTATTAGGACTTATCTTAGTTAATTGTAATAAATTCTGCATAGGGTCAGAACTTAGGATAGATCCAAATTTTCAATTGGTATCATAACCTGACCGTGATCCTTGTCCCTTATTACTATGGAAAGAATTCAACCCCTAATTTGTTTCCCATTCTTTGATGGGATTGAATATTTTTATTGGAAGGTTCGCATGAGATCATTCTTTAAGTCCTTAGATGAGAGGGTATGGATGACAGTAGAGTACGAGTGGAAACCTCTTGTAGTTATGGTTGATGGGGTCTCCTCCTCTAAAGATAAATTGACCTGGACTAAGAATGAATTTGACGCTAGCAATAGGAACAACAAGGCAATTAATGCCATTATGGTGCTGTATGCTCGGCTGAATTTAGGAGAATTTCCATGTGTGAAATAGCCAAGGATGCTTAGGACATCCTGCGGACTGTGTATGAGGGTACACTATCTGTTAAAAATAATAGACTACATGATCTTCCTTCTAGGTTTGAGATCGCCAGAATGAAGGATGATGAGACCTTTGATGAGTTCTACTCTGAGATTCACGATATCGTTAACTCAAGCTTTAACCTAGGTGAGACTATTTCTACTAGTAGGATAGTTAGGAAAATCCTTAGATCCATACCTGACAAGTTTCTACCTAAGATCACTGCCATCAAGGAAAGTAATGACCTAGATCACCTAAAACTAGAGGACCTCGTAGGAAAACTACAGGTTTATGAGAAGAAACTTCATGGTTATAAAAAACCTAAAACCATAGCGATGAAGATCGCGAAAGAGATTACTCATGATCCATCTAGCGATGATGATAGTGATAATCTCACGGATCATGACTTGGCCATGTTTGCAAAGAAATTTAAGAAATTCCATACACTGAAGAAGAGTGGTTGTGATAGGGATATAGAGGATAAGCCTAAAGAGAGTAGGAATATTATGAGAGAGTTTAGAGAGGATAGGGGCAGGAGACCCCGTGCTATTCAGTGCCATGAGTGTGAAGGGTATATGCACATTAGATCTGAGTGTCCCACATATCTTAAGGCTAAAGGCAAGAAAGTCATGGCAGCCTCGCTTAGTAATTCAGAAGGTGATTATACTTCTGATGAGTCTCCCAAAGATAAGAGTAATTTTATGGCCTTTGCTGCTAGTTTGACTAGTGAAAGAGAGAAAAACAGTAGTGATGAAGATGCTAGATCTGATTTCCCTCACGATGAGTATGTAAATGATGATAGTCTTCAAATAGCCTATACTGAATTGTTCAATGAGAGTTTAGCTATCAAGAAGACTAATATAGAGGTTAATAAAAGGATGAAAGAAGTGGAGCTAGAAAAGAACGAAGCTCAAGCTAAGTTTGAGCAGAGCCTTTTAATGATAGATGACCTTGAAGAGAGGAATAGAGGCCTGGTTGATAGAGTCCAATCCTTATAAGCTGAACTTGAAGATGATAGAACCTAATTGTCTGTATTTTCTAGTGGAAATAAAATATTAGGTCGTATATTAGGGATTAGTGTTGAGCCTAATTATGATAAGGTGTCATCGTCTAGAGCTGTCCTTATCTCTGCTAAACATGACTTAGGTAAGAAACATGTTGATAGTAGTTATGTGATTCCACGTGCTGTAGGATACGACATTCCTTAGCACAGCGGAAGTTGTTAATGTGGGCACCGGCTCCGGTATAGACCTTTAAATTTTTTTAAAAAAATGTTGATAGTAGTTATGTGATTCCACGTGCTGTAGGATACGACATTCCTTAGCACAGCGGAAGTTGCTAATGTGGGCATCGGCTCCGGTATAGACCTTTAAAATTTTTTTTGCTTTCTCCATTTGTTGTCACCGAAATCCTCAAACTCTTGGAGAATGGATTTTACTCATTTGATGTAGATGTGTTTCCTTTGATGTTCAACACTTGGATCAACCACCCGATCTTCTGAGCTATATCTCGAAACCAACAAACTAAAGTGTGGACTTCATTCAAAAAGATCAACTTTAAACTTTTTAGAGAAGTATAAAATCAAACTCTAAATAATTTAGATAATGACGTTGTCACAAATAGTGTTTGGCTTTTTAGAAAGATATCTTAACACTTAAGCAAAATTATGAAATATTTTTCTTTCAAACACTCTCACAACAATTGTGAATGCTTGAACTCTCTCTCTCTTTTCTCTCCTTTGCACTTGTGTGAATGTTGTAAAAATGCTAACACAATAATTGAGTGGAGATGGTAGAGATTATATTCTTTTACACAAAGCCAACCATTTTTGTCATTAAGCATCTAATGCTTTCTTGTAATGGAAAACACATTAATGTGAAGGCCATACCAAAGCATAAGAAACCTTTAGCTAATGACAAAACCATTAGGTGTATACATGCCACCTAATAGACATAATAAGTTGGAGAGCATGGTAAGCCATATGGCTTTGTCTCCAAGGTAAATAAAAAATCATTATCTTAATAATGATTTAATTACCTTAATTATAATGTAGTAATTATCTCATAATTATTACTAACTTGATTATCTTATAATAATGATTTGATTATCTCATAATCAAAGAAGTATATAAAATATTAAGTTAAACTAATTTAATATAGTTTTCATTTGTGACAAAAAAAATATTATTAATCTTATTAATAATATATAAATATAATGTGAGCATATTATTAGACAATCTAATTATATTAGGTTTGCTATAGTTAATCGAGGTAGCATGGGGACCAAATAGACCTATGGTTCCGAACTCCAATAATCCCGAAATATCAATTAAATTCTTTAATAAAATATTACAAATTATTAACTAAAAATTTAATAAACCCAATACACGCCCAAGGAGACCTACACCCACACCCATTGCCTTCCAAAATAACAAAAATCACACATTAAACACATGCCAAAATCAAGACAAATCACATTCCCTAATTAAAAGATACAAATCAAATCTCATCAAACACTTTCCTAATTCCATCAAATCATATCCCTAATCAAAAGAGAAGAAATCAAATTAAATCAAATCACTTCTCTAATTAAAAGATTTTTCCTTATCACACACTAATTAAAAATATCTCCAATAATTACACAAATCCTTTCCCTTTTCAAACAAGGATAGCTCTCATCCATTTGCCTATAAAAAGAAGCCTTCACCAACACATCAAACCCCTAGCTAAATCTCACAAAAAACACAAAGAAAATAACCCAAGGATTCACGGCACTCAATTCACAAACAAAACCATCACGCCTAAACTGCCTTCACGTAGCCCTCAGTACCCCACTCTCTCGGCAAGCAAAACCCCCTTCAAACAGACACTTGCCTTCAATTCACACTCACTATTGCCCACAAATTACCCACTCACGTAAACAGAAAACCCTTCACACATAAGCATACGCCACTCACCTCACAAATCAGGTCCTCACGTTACTGTCTAATTCAACACGTCCACACAATACCATCACAACACACCCCTCACTGCACGCATATTCCTTCACTGAACAACACCCGCAAATCACCCAACTGCAGGCACAAAATGCTCACTGCACAGCCCCAAAACACCCGTAAAAACCCCATTTCACTGCACACATAAATCACTACTGTCCAATTACAAAATAGTCCCTTAACTACCGGGAAAATAGCCCTTAAACTGCCCAGTCCACCACCGCAAACTGCATCAAAAATAGTAGCCTAATATCCCTTAAAAAATGCAAAACAGTCCTTTATTTACCGCAAACTAGGAAGCCAATACCGTGACCAGAAACACCGCGAAACTGAGTAAAAATAGCATCCCAAACAGTGAAACAGCGAAGGAAAATGTTGAACCAGTGAACCGGAGGAGTTGCGAAGCATCAACCCTTCCGACGGCCAAGTAACGCACTTCCAAGAGACGACTTAAGAGGTTAGACTTGAGGGCACCTTCTTTATTTATTATCTTTTATTTTTATTTATTTTAGTACTTTATTTCATATGAGTATTGTGGATTGGTGCATGATGTGATTTCCGGATGAACGGAATATGTGTTCTCTCTTGCGGTATATCGGATGGAAAGCCGGACGTAAATTCCGTAGCCGAATCTGAATAGACGGTATTGGGGTTTGCACTCGGGATACAATGCCACGTACCACTTGAGAGACACACATGTTTCGTCTCATCTAACCTTGTGTTCAAGCATGATTTAGTGTAATATGTTATTTATTTTTTTAAGCATGATTATGTTATTTTTATGCATGTTATAGTTATTTTCTTTCGCAATAGGAATTTAATTTACGTTTATGTTTAGGATGTTATTTATTCTTTGTATTTGATAATTCAACATGCTCATTGTGTGATATCGTATGTTTGCCGTTATGATAACTTACTTTCAAAGCATGCAAACTTAGACGTAGGATTTACTTTCATGAATGCGAACTAGATCTAAGTTACTCTTGAACATAGATGTTGCGTAGACTCGGTTAAGTTATTGCACAAATATTTTCATTACAAGTGTCATAAGTAAGGGATCATTCTGAACCCAACGGTTTGAGGTCTTCCCTTGCGAGGGGTGAGTGCGGCCTTAAATCATTTTCCTAGTTCACATCGGGTGGCGACTCCATGTTATTTATCCGGTTTAGTTCCCCCGCGGGCTATTCCGTACTCCCAACTAGGCCGCGAGCCTACAACAGCGTCACCGATTTCTGTGTCCTACAGTCTGGCGACTCCACTGGGGATAGAGAATCGGCCCCGAAATAATTTCTTGTAATGATTGTGATTTGTGCTTTAGTTAACCGTGTCTACCGTGGGTTGAAGGGGTTTAATCAAAGGCATTGTTACGGCTAGGTAATGGTTTGGTGTCTTCCTTTATTCACTACCTTTCTATAAGGAAAAGCTGTGAAGGCACCTAGATAATCATTTACTCGAAGCTTACTGTGATGGACTAATTTGGAGGACTTGTTGTTTTTTCCTGTCACCAAGGCGATAAGAGCCTAAGAGGCTTGGGTATTTAAGAGAGTTCGCTTCACCCTCCCTCTGGGGAATCTACAATAGGAAATCCATTTGACAGTCAGTCATACACCATAACTCGTAGGCAGGTACCTTAAGGTATAAAAAAGGTGCGCTCATTTGGTCGCTCGAACCCTTGAGTGTGGAGTCCTAGTTATGGGTAATCCTTCTCCAGCGGGAGCCTTTGTCTATACTCCTACAAACCCACACGTGAACTGTAGTTGTAGGGCCAATAGAGACTATCTGTTTATGTATATGTTTAAGACCATCGTTATTTTGATTCAGTTGGACCTTTTGGCATAAGGTATGGGCTTGTTGGGCCATTTAAATTGGGACGAGTCCGTGCTTTATGAAAATTGGGCCGAAAGCTTCTAAAATGCCGATGGGCCATTTTACGTTTAGGCCTCGTGTCATTTGAAGTCGTTTAGTCATGTTATTGCAAAAGTGTAAACCTGTTGGGCCTTTTCAACTGGGACAAGTTCGCACCGCGCAATAGTATGATTGAATACTTTAAAATGATAATGGGCCGACTTATATATCTCATACATCGCACGCATCTCATGCATACACGTATCATGTTAACCCTTTGTGTCTTAAAAGCCATCATAGATATCCGTTGGGTTAGGGGTAAGAGGGAAGACTCATCAAAAATCCGTTAGCAAACATGAGCGAATCAGAGAATGAGGTATCTCGTATGGATCAGTTGGAGACTAGTCTCACTAAGGTTACCGAGCAGTTGCAAGCTTTGACCGCCGCTATGGCTAATATGGTTGTGCCCCGTGCTGGGGGAGGCTCTGAGAATGTGGGGCGTGAGGACCCTCCAAACAGATTGAGTGATGATATCCCTGTCTTTGATGATGGTATGGCTGAGTATGAAGCATGCGCCTTTGGACTGACGGCATTGATAACCTTGAAAGCCAAGAACGTGGAGGTTTACGGAGACTCGATGTTAGTAGTCTGACAACTGCAAGGATAATGGGAATTAAAGGAAGAACGGTTGAAACCTTACTTGTTCCACCTCATGAGTCTGACACAGGCCCTCCCCGATTGTAAGTTCCAGCACTTACCGCGAGAATAGAAGCAAATGGCAGACGCATTGGCTACACTTGCCGCAACTTGGGAAAATTCGGAGAAGTTGGTGATGAGACCTCTAGTGTTGACGACGGCAAGCAAACCTGTTTATGAGATAGAACGAATCTTGGAAGTAGAAGTCGATGATGGGAAACCTTGGTAATATGATATTCAGCGATGCTTAGAACACGGGGAATTCCCGAAAGAAGCAAGCATAAAAGACAGGATAGCCATTCAGAAGTGGGCTTCTCAATATGTGAGTTTGAAGGGAGAACTATACAAGAGACAAGCGAATGGCATCCAGCTGAAGTGTTTAAGAAAATGAGGTATCTCGTATGGATCAGTTGGAGACTAGTCTCACTAAGGTTACCGAGCAGTTGCAAGCTTTGACCGCCGCTATGGCTAATATGGTTGTGCCCCGTGCTGGGGGGGCTCTGAGAATGTGGGGCGTGAGGACCCTCCAAACAGATTGAGTGATGATATCCCTGTCTTGATGATGGTATGGCTGAGTATGAAGCATGCGCCTTTGGACTGACGGCATTGATAACCTTGAAAGCCAAGAACGTGGAGGTTTACGGATACTCGATGTTAGTAGTCTGACAACTGCAAGGATAATGGGAATTAAGGAAGAACGGTTGAAACCTTACTTGTTCCACCTCATGAGTCTGACACAGGCCCTCCCCGATTGTAAGTTCCAGCACTTACCGCGAGAAGAGAAGCAAATGGCAGACGCATTGGCTACACTTGCCGCAACTTGGGAAAATTCGGAGAAGTTGGTGATGAGACCTCTAGTGTTGACGACGGCAAGCAAACCTGTTTATGAGATAGAACGAATCTTGGAAGTAGAAGTCGATGATGGGAAACCTGGTAATATGATATTCAGCGATGCTTAGAACACGGGGAATTCCCGAAAGAAGCAAGCATAAAAGACAGGATAGCCATTCAGAAGTGGGCTTCTCAATATGTGAGTTTGAAGGGAGAACTATACAAGAGACAAGCGAATGGCATCCAGCTGAAGTGTTTAAGAAAATGAGGTATCTCGTATGGATCAGTTGGAGACTAGTCTCACTAAGGTTACCGAGCAGTTGCAAGCTTTGACCGCCGCTATGGCTAATATGGTTGTGCCCCGTGCTGGGGGAGGCTCTGAGAATGTGGGGCGTGAGAACCCTCCAAACAGATTGAGTGATGATATCCCTGTCTTTGATGATGGTATGGCTGAGTATGAAGCATGCGCCTTTGGACTGACGGCATTGATAACCTTGAAAGCCAAGAACATAGAGGTTTACGGATACTCGATGTTAGTAGTCTGCCAACTGCAAGGATAATGGGAATTAAAGTAAGAACGGTTGAAACCTTACTTGTTCCACCTCATGAGTCTGACACAGGCCCTCCCCGATTGTAAGTTCCAGCACTTACCGCGAGAAGAGAAGCAAATGGCAGACGCATTGGCTACACTTACCGCAACTTGGGAAAATTCGGAGAAGTTGGTGATGAGACCTCTAGTGTTGACGACGGCAAGCAAACCAGTTTATGAGATAGAACGAATCTTGGAAGTAGAAGTCGATGATGGGAAACCTTGGTAATATGATATTCAGCGATGCTTAGAACACGGGGAATTCCCGAAAGAAGCAAGCATAAAAGACAGGATAGCCATTCAGAAGTGGGCTTCTCAATATGTGAGTTTGAAGGGAGAACTATACAAGAGACAAGCGAATGGCATCCAGCTGAAGTGTTTAAGAAAAGAAGAGGCTCAGAAGGCAATGGAAGAAGTACATGCCGGAGTATATGGATCGCATATGAATGGGTTGAATCTATCTCGTAAGATAGTAAGACATGGCTTTTTCTGGTCGACCATGGAAGCTGACTGCGCGAAGCTGGTAAAGCACTGTCATGATTGTCAAGCGCATGGTAACTTGAATCATTTACCGTACACAGAGTTGCATGGGCTGTCAGAGCCGTGGCCTTTCTCAGCATGGGGAATTGATATGATCAGAGAGATTCGACCAAACGCATCGAATGTACATCGCTTCATAGTAGTGGCAGTGGACTACTTTTCAAAATGGGTGGAAGCCGAGTCATTCCGCAATGTTACAACAAAGCAAATGGCAAATTTCATAGCTCGGAATCTCATTTATCGATATGGTATGTCGCACCACGTGGTCACGGACAATGGAGTCCAATTTCAGGGAGAAACAAAGGCGATGTTACAGAAGTATGAGATATGACATCACAAGTCATCACCTTACAGACCGCAGGCAAATGGGGCAGTCGAGGTAGCCAACAAGACAATAAAGAAAATGTCAGCCAAAATGACAGAGAATTATAGAGATTGGGCTGATAAGCTACCATACGCCCTATGGGGATACAGAACATCTGTGAGAATGGCAACGGGAGCCACACCCTACTGTTTGGTCTATGGTATGGAAGCAGTACTGCTAGTGGAAGTTGAGATACAGTCTCTGCGGGTATGAGAAGAAACAGAGTTACCTGAACAAGAATGGGCCTCGCAGAGATTTGAACAGTTAGCACTGCTAGATGAGAAGAGAATGAAGTCATTGCATCACATGCAGATATACCAAAAGAGGTTGGCTCGAGCATTCAATAAAAGGGTGCGTCCTACCAAGATCAAAAAAGGTGATCTAGTGCTTAAGCAGTCGAAGCCGTCAACGACGGACCCGAGAGTACTTTGAAGGATTAAGCTGCGAAAGAGCCTTGGCACACACACGCTAGGAGTCTAGTTCAGATCACTCATGTAGACGATCAGATTTGAGTATATTAAGTACTTTGAAGGTTCTCTGTTTTTGACACGAAGCATTCGCTGAGGACGAAAATATGTTTAGCTATCAGGATTATCTCGTGAGAGGAAATACAGTATGTTGGAATGAACCATCATATCATCAGTAGCAGTTTTGGGGATGAGTCCCAGGGTTGAGACCCATATCAACATCAGTATCAGCTCGGGGGCGAGGCCCACATCAGTATCAGTCTGGGGACGAGGCCCACATCAGTATCAATCTAGGGGCGAGGCCCACATCCATATCAGTATCAGTTTGGATCGAGGACCCACTACATCATCAGTTTGAAGGCAAAACCCACATTGTCAGCAGTATTGGGATGCGTCTCAGGGTTGAGGGCTCTCGTTGTTGGTTGCAGTTCTGAGATGTGTCCCAGGGTTGAGAGCCCACTGCATCATCAGTTGCAGTTCCGGGATGCGTCCCAGGGTCGAGGGCCCACTACATCATCAGTTGTAGTTTTGGGATGCGTCCCAGGGTCGAGGACCCACTACATCATCAGTTTGAGGGCGATGCCCACATTGTCAGCGGTATTGGGATGCATCCCAGGGTCGAGGCCCTCATTGTCGGTTGCAGTTCCGGGATGCGTCCCAGGGTCGAGGGCTCACTGCATCATCAGTTGTAGTTCCGGGATGCGTCCCAGGGTCGAGGACCCACTACATCATCATTTTTAGGATGTGTCCCAGGGTCGAGGGCCTACACATATCAGTTGCAGTTCCGAGATGCGTCCCAGGGTCGAGGGCCCACTGCATCATCATCAACTCAGTTCAAATCAGTAGGTAATTCAGGTGGCAGCTGGCGAGCCAGGTAAGTAAAAATGCATTGCATAACTTTGATAGGATTGTCATTGTCACACACTGTATTTTTGCATATAAGTCCCGATGATGAGTCTCACATGGAGACACTACCTCTTTCACTGCAAGAATAAATCACTACTGTCCAATTCCAAAACAGTCCCTTAACTACCGTGAAAATAGCCCTTAAACTGCCCAGTCTACCACCGCAAACTGCATCAAAAACAGTAGCCCAATATCCCTTAAAAAATGCAAAATAGTCCCTTATTTATCACAAACCAGTAAGCCAATACCGTGACCAGAAATACCGCAAAACGGACTAAAAACAGCAGCCCAAATAGCGAAACAGCGAAGGAAAATGTTGAACCAGTGAACCGGAAGAGTTGCGGAGCATCAACCCTTCCGACGGCCGAGTAACGCACTTCCAAGAGACAACTTAAGAGGTTAGACCTGAGGGCACCTTCTTTATTTATTATCTTTTATTTTTATTTATTTTAGTACTTTATTTCATATGAGTATTGTGGATTGGTGCATGCTGTGATTTCCAGATGAACGGAATATGTGTTCTCTCTTGCGGTATATCGGATGGAAAGCCGGACGTAAATTCCGTAGCCGAATCTGAATAGACGGTATTGGGGTTTGCACTAGGGATACAATGCCACGTACCACTTGAGAGACACACATTTTTCGTCTCATCCAACCTTGTGTTCAAGCATGATTTAGTGTAATATGTTATTTATTTTTTTAAGCATGATTATGTTATTTTTATGCATGTTATAGTTATTTTCTTTCGCAATAGGAATTTAATTTACGTTTATGCTTAGTATGTTATTTATTCTTTGTATTTGATAATTCAACATGCTCATTGTGTGATATCGTATGTTTGTCGTTATGATAACTTACTTTCAAAGCATGCAAACTTAGACGTAGGATTTACTTTCATGAATGCGAACTAGATCTAAGTTACTCTTGAACATAGATGTTGCGTAGACTCGGTTAAGTTATTGCACAAATCTTTTCATTACAAGTGGCATAAGTAAGGGACCATTCCAAACCCAACGGTTTGAGGTCTTCCCTTGCGAGGGGTGAGTGCGGCCTTAAATCATTTTCCCGGTTCACATCGGGTGGCGACTCCATGTTATTTCTCCGGTTTATTTCCCCTGCGGGCTATTCCGTACTCCCAACTAGGCCGCGAGCCTAGAACAGCATCATCGATTTCTGTGTCCTACACCTACAAATAGACACATCTGTGAACGTGGCTCCAATTTAGTAGTCTTGTTCTTTAGCACATGTGTTGGACACCCCCATATGCGAAAATGTCGCAAACTAGCTTTACGACCATTCCACAACTCTAAGGGAGTCTTAGGAAAAAACTTAGAAGGAACTACATTCAGGTTATACATTGATTTTTCCAATGCATACCATTAGAAAGAACTAGGTAGAGTGCTATAACTAAAAATTGATCTCATCATGTCTAGTAGGGTTGGATTTTTCCTTTCTGCAACACCAGTTTGTTGTGGTGTTCCAGGTGTTGTGAGCTATGAAATAATTTCATGCTCAACTAAGAATTCCTCGAAATCTCTATCAAGGTATTCACCTCCACGATCTGATCGTAGAATTTTGATGCTTTTACCTAACTAGTTCTCAACCTCAGCACAATACTCTTTGAACTTTTCAAATGCATATGGCTTGTATTGCATTAGGTAAACATACCCATATCTTGAATAATCGTCAATAAAAGTGACAAAGTATTCATAACCATCTCGTGATTTTACATTCATCGATCTTCAACCGTCCGAATGTATTAGCTGAAGCGGTTCTTTGGCACTTATCCATTTTCCAGTAACAGGCCTCTTGGTCATTTTGCCTTCTAGAAATGATTCGCAGACTGGTAAAGTTCCAAGTTTTAACTGGTTTAAAACTCCGTTCTTAATTAGTCTATCTATCCGGACAAGGTTAATATGTCCAAGTCTAAGATGTCATAGATATGTGTCATCATGAGAAATCTTTTATTGTTTTGCTTTAGATGTTTCAATATTAAACATTTCAGTATTAATCAGTGATTCATGCATTAACAACCTTAATACATATAGATTACTTTCGGAGTTTCCTGTATATATTGTTAATCCATTTTTTCTAATAATTGATTTATTATTAAACGAAATAGAAAAACCACTTTCCATGAGTTTTGTTACAGAAATCAAATTCCTGTGAAAACCAGGAATATAAAGCACATCATTCAAACACAAATAACTATTATTAAAGTTTAATTTGGAAACTCCCACTTCTCTAGCTGAAACAGCATCCTCTGTCCCAACTCTCATGATAAAGCTACCTTCAGCAAGGTCATTTATTGGTGGTAAACACACATATAAAATGTATATGTGTGTATCGCTCAAGTAATATAAAATGTATCAATCCCATGAGGACTTAATACATATGCTATCAATTTACGAAGCTAAATGTCTACGAGTATCTAGTTGATTTGATTATTGATTGGAGATGATTTTTATCTAAAACAAACAAGAAAATAAAACTAAGGTAGATTTCAAGATTAATTAATGATATGAAAATATCCAGGGTTGTGAATCCTACCAATATCTTTCTAAGGATGAGTTGATTACCTTATGCTTGTGTAATATGTCAGTTTATTAACCTGGAACACGAAGTTATGCAAAAGCCTCTTCCGATGGTCAGATGCAAACACCCAAAGTAACCCAATTAACTATATTCCTATGTTAATTAAGAAACTCCGCATTCATTAAGTTTAAATTCCAATTATGGCTACCCACGCCCGACAGGTATATTCGCATCCTGGAAGGAAATCTATACGGTGAGTATGAGATCGTGAGCAATTGAGTCTACGGCTAAACCTAAAATCTCTTTTCCAAGTTCATCTTAAGTTTACCTAATCAATCTTATTAGTGGCCAATTAACAAGAAGCATTAAGAACTAGACTCAATAAATAAACCAATACATTACACGAGACATAAGAAAAGTCAACTTATTAAATCATTGATATTGGTTTTCATCACGACCCTAGACAACGTATTTAGTTACGGAACATATCTAGGACTATTAAAGACAAAAATAAACTAAACATCATAAAATAAGTTGAGAACTTAAAAAGTAAAAATTACAATAATAAAATAAAATGATAGGGTTTGGGGATCCACTTTTATTATTTCAAATCTAGAAAACTCCCTTATTATAATAAATAAATTTACATTATATTACCAACCGACCATATAAGCGGTATCCTGATTAAGTCAGATTTTAATTAATTCCAACCAACCATAAAGGCTGTATCCAATTAAGTCAGGTTAAAATTAATTTAATTAAGTCCAACCGACCATAAAGGCGGTATCCAATTAAGTCAGGTTTTAAGATAATTTATATATTATAAAATAAGTGAGATTAATCTAAACTATAATAATAAAAGTTTCACCTTCACCCCAGTAGAAATAAGTTACCTACTCATGCTTTTAAACAAAACAAAGAAAGATTTATTATTTAAAATAAAAATTAAATACAAAAAAATTGAAATTAAACAAACAAGATACTTTATTCTTAATATTATAAGGAAATTCTCAAGAAGAAAGTATGAAGAATTCCTTTGATTTCAGCCTCTATTTATAGGCTCCAAAAATGGGTCGCGTCGCAACATGAAAAGTCTTCTATGTCGCGGCGCGAACTACAGGAATTGGCGGCTATCGGCAGACTGCATTATTGGCTCGAAGTCGCGACATGTGAAGGCTTGCGCGTCGTGATGCTGACGTCATGATGGTGCGGTGATGACGCACGTGATGATGTGGTGATGACACGGTGATGACGCGTGTTGGTAGACACATAATTGAGGCACGTCGTGATGCAGAGAAGGTTGCGCATCGCGATCGTGAACAATAAATTTCCCATTTTTCCCTTTTTCATCTGTTTTTCACCGTTTTGGCCCCGATTTGATTCCATTGAGTTCCGAAATCTTATTTATCTACAAAATAACACAAAACATATCAAAATATTCACAAAACTCGAGAAACTATATAAAATATTAAGTAAAAAGGGATGTAAATATTGATATATTTTCTGTTTATCAGTCCTTCCATGAGTTAAGTAGCTGCAAAGAACAACAAACATGGTTAGTGGCACCGGAATCAATAATCCAAGCGGATTTATCATCTTCGACTAAAAGAGACTCAATGACAAGTAAATCATATTTATATGTATTCTTCTTCTCTTTAAGCTCAGCTAGGAATTTCGAACAATTCCATTCCAATGCCCTTGTTATTCACAATGGAAACATTTTCCCTTAGCATTGGTACCTTTAGAGCCTTTGTTGTTTTTCTTCTTCATTGGTTTTGCCTTAGCCTTCCAATTGCCTTTCTTCTTCTTCTTTGCAGATTTAGAAGATTCGGTAATATTTACCTCAGCATTGGACCTACGAGGACCCATCATGACGGACTCGTAATTGGTGAGTTCATTAAGCAGTTCAGTCAATGTAAAAGTCAACTTGTTCATAGAACAGTTGCTTTTAAACTATAGTAAACTCTTCGGAAACGTTTCCATTATCATGGTCACCTGGCTTTGCACATTTATACGTGCACCATGGATTTCAGTCATATTAAGATGAGACATCATCCTTAACACATGGTCTCGGACTGATGTACCTTCATTCATCCTCGCGGTTAAAACAGAGACAATTGCCTCATGTTGTTGCCTCTTCGAAGGATATCCAAACATGTTTTTTAAAGACTACATAATCAATGATGATGTCGCCATAGGCTTATGCTGTGCAGCAATAATCTCATACATAAATGCTATCAAATAGTTATGGGCTTTCTCATCGGCCTTAATCCAATTATTATAGGCATTACTTGCAGCTCTGACAGCATTTAGGGCTAGCTCAGGAGGAAATTCCTCCATTAGGAAAAATTTAAGGTCTTCACATACCAAAATAGCATTCATGTCACTTTTCCATTTAACATAAATTTTCCCATTTAATTTTTCTTGTTTTTTGAGAATTGAGATTATTGCAGATGCCATGGTTGGAAAATAATAAACGAGCATTCAACATCCATTCATCGCATATTAAAATTGTCAAATATTAAGGCATAAAATTAAATATGATGAATGATCAATGTATAATGAATTAGAAACCTAAAAGAATTACTATGCCAAGGTTTTCTATCATCCCACAAATAAGTGCTGCCGTAGGGTAGGTCAAGTATTCGCATGATAGATTGAGACATTCTTAATTGATTAATATATCTGAAATAATTCTTATTCTTATATCAATCAATTGTCATTATTTTGATCAAGGAAGCTTTGATTAACAACTTAATCATTCCTTTATGAGTGGGCCCATTATTTCGGAACCTTTGGACTTAACTAGTGAAGTGTCGCTGTAGGGTAGGTCAAATCACCAGATACATCTAGAGTCCCTATCCTTTCAGAATCAAAACCTGATATTGACCCAAAATGGACACCATCCGTAGGGGGATGAAAATAAAGTCGTCTCGAGGAGCCTTTTGAATCTTACGTTTCTAAATAACAATGGAGATCACGTAATATATTGTGGTATACCCCTCTCCCACTCACTATTTTAAAGTATAAGGTTTCTATCTCACTAGTTTCTAATGTATTAAGATTATGCTCGGCTAAAAATATATCTTTATTAATACTAGTGGATTATTAGTGATCTTAACCAATTTTAAACTTTTAAAATTTTATTCACTAATCTTGATTAGTCTCTACTAATCTATTACTTAATTAAACTAATTTAATCAAGTTTTTATAGTATCTAATCAATTTAACTATTAAATTATTAGTCTACTAAAAGGTTTTAAAAAATTAGAATTTAACGACCGGACCAAATGTCATTAAACCATTTAATTGATAAAAGCACATTATTTCCCGAGTGCAGACCATTCGGAATCGGCTATGGAATTTATGTCCGGGTTTCCATCTGATAGACCAAGGAAAATAATGTACTCATAAGGTCCATTTGTATTTAAACTTGAATTCATAATTTTTAAATCTTTAAACCAATTAATCTTATTAATCTGTTTGCATGCATCTCATATTCTAATTTAACTTTTAAATTACATAAAATCATATTTTATGACTAGAATAGCATGCATGTTATCATGTTATGGCATATGAAAATACAAGAGTGGACACTCTAGGCAATATGACATGTTAATAAACATTTTAAAAAACACATAAATTCACCCAGGCTGGGCGTCGCGATGCTCCCCAAACCAGTAGCAAAAAATACATCAGGTATGTTGCGTGTCACGATGCAGATTGCTGCGCGTCGCGACGCGAATGATTCCAGTATCTATCTAGTAGCTCGAAATATGCAGCGTCGCGACGCGCTCCTATTTTCAGGGGCAGTAATTTCAAAAATCATACACATTACAAAATACGTTAACCGGGCTCTTATTTTTCTTTACTGATCTAATTAGTACAATAAATTCAAGGCATCCCTTGGTCTTCAAATCTTGCTTCATGGTGTGTTGTTGAGTTCTTAGCGGAATAGGTTTGTAATGAGTCTTTCGCGGTATCGGCTCCTCCAAGTTACAAATAGGGTTACAAAATGAACTTATTACAAAGGAAATGAACTTACAACACTTGAAAGAATATGACTGTATGGTCTTACATTCCCAATACTAAAAAATAAGAGCCGAAAAAATTAACGATCAACGCAATACATTCATCACATGAATCGAAGTAAACATTCATCATATGAACATTAAAAACCATTCATCTTATGAATCTAATTGTGTCTACTCATCACAACATGCATTCTAATAATCTATATCTCATACAAATTATTAAAACTAAAAACCTTAAAGGAGAAGGGTTAAAAACACTTTTCAACCTTAAGCTCTGATACCAATTGTAGGATACATCTTTCCTTAGCACAGCTGAAGTTGCTGATGTGGGCACCGGCTCCGATATGGACCTTTAAGATTTTTTTTCCTTCTCCATTTGTTGTCACTGAAATCCTCCAACTCTTGGAGAATGGATTTTATTCCTTTGATGTAGATGAGTTTCCTTTGATGTTCAACAATTGGATCAACCACCCGATCTTCCGAGCTATATCTCGAAACCAACAAATCGAAGTGTGGGCTTCACTCACAAAGATCAACTCTAAACGTTTTAGAGAAGTATAAAATCAAACTCTAAATAATTTAGAGAATGAAGTTGTCACAAATTGTGTTTGGCTTTTTAGAAAGATGTCTTAACACTTAAGAAAAATTATGGAATATTTTTCTTTCAAACACTCTCACAACAGTTGTGAATGTTTGAACTCTCTCTCTTTTCTCTCCTTTGTACTTGTGTGAATGTTGTAAAAATGCTAACTCAACAATTTAGTGGAGATGGTAGAGATTATATTCTCTTATACAAAGTCAACCACCTTTGTCATTAAGCATATAATGTTTTCTTGCAATGACTAAGCATATAATATTTTCTTGCAATGACAAACACATTAATGTGAACGCCATACCAAAGCATAAGAAACCTTTAGCTAATGACAAAACCATTAGGTGTATACATGCCACCTAATAGACATAATAAGTTGGAGAGCATGGTAAGCCATATGGCTTTGTCTCCAAGGTAAATAAAAAATCATTATCTTAATAATGATTTAATTACCTCAATTATCATGTAGTAATTATCTCATAATTATTACTAACTTGATTATCTTATAATCATGATTTGATTATCTCATATCAAAGAATTCTAGAAAACATTAAGTTAAACTAATTTAACATAGTTTTCATTTGTGACAAAAAAAAATTATTAATCTTATTAATAATATATAAATATAATATGAGCACATTATTAGAGAATCTAATTATATTAGATTTGCTACTATGAATCGAGCTAGCACGTGGACCAAATGGAATTACGGTTCCTAGCTCCAATAATTCTGAAATATTAATTAAACTCTTTAATCAAATATTACAAATTATTAACTTTGCGTTATTCCACTAAAAACTCGAAGTTAAACTCTCGTTACCGTAGATGGAAAATATAAGCCGAACAACTTCGATGTCCATCGATATAGTCACTACATATGGATATAGCCTTTCACGAATATCTCATAAATAGAGCCGGGTCATAAGTCTGTTATACCCCTCTAAATATTTTGTCTCTTAATCACCATTGATTCTATAATGAACAATTAATTCATAACAATTATGAATATAATAATTTCTATTCGTAATAGAAAAGTTGTGGCTCAAATTGTTCAAGTCCTGAATCAACTCTTAAAAATGAGATATTTTTCTGCTTCTCGTAAGCAGAAGTGAATTCAATATCTATGTAAAATATTCCCAACTACACACCAAACCATATCCCCAAAATACGTAGTTATTGGCCGAAAATACAACACCAACCTCACCTTAGTAAATCAAAGGATATAGCCTGTCAAGCAGGAGTTCGTAGTACGCTCAGGATTAGGATCGAATCCATATATGACCATCTATTAGATAAAATAAATTTTTTCGGTTAACGGATATTAAAAGAAATTCATATTTATCTGAGTCCAATCCTATATGATCTTATCATACAAGGTGCCTTCATTCCCATGTCACTACATGAACGATCCCGAATCAAGGTCGTCATACAAATATAGAATGAACCGCAGCTATAAATAAACCACAACCAAAGTACCCTCTTTGTTTGCTCTCTATGGACTATTTAGATTACTAACTTCATACTTAAATCCGCTTATGCATCAAACATACACTAAGTCTGAAAATACAAGAGTAATCAAGGTAAACAAGACAATTGGACAATATGAAATTTAAATCAAACAACTTTGATAAATGAATAATGTATTTATTATTATTACAATAATCAATTCCGTTTATAATACATGAAGCTCTATGACATATATCCTAACACGTGATATTCCTCATTATATGTCCCAACCTCAATCTAGAGGTTTTATGGGTAAATCTCGCTCTCATCCGAGGTTTTTGCCTGTATGCCATCACTATGGAAAGACAAGACACATTAGGCCTAGGTGCTTCATATTGCACAAACAAATAAAAAAGGCCAAACAATGTGTCACCTAGATTTGATTCTTCAAATCTAGTTTCTCAAGTTTCTGTACTAACTAAACAAACATTTTTCCTTAGTGAGAAACTTGCTTTGTTGATTAAGAATACTCAGTAAGGGTGTTCGCGGTGCGGTTCGGGTCTGTTTTTTCATTTTCACTTTAAACCGCGCGAGTTGGCGGTTTGGTAAATTAGAAACCGAAACAGCAAATTTGATAAGAAAAACCGCGACAGTTCGGGTTGCCGGTTTAGCGGTTTGGGCGGTTCGGGTTGGCGGTTTGGATTATAAATTTTTTTAAGGAAATTTTGTGTGTTTTCACATAATAATAGGAGAGAAAAAATACTTAATTTTCATTTATACATTGTATATTGTCATATGATGATTAAATATCTTAAATTTCATGGTTAAAGAATAAGAAAAATATAAAATAATATCTAATTTCAACGTAGGTCGGCGGTTTAGGCGGTTCGGGTCGCGGTTTGAGTCAAAATTTACGGTCAAAACCGCACACCAACCCGAAATTTATGGTTCGGTTCCGATTGACCCGAAATCATGTTTAATTTTTTTTAAACCGTGCAGTGCGGTTCGGGTTGTTGCGGTTCGGGTCGGGTTGCGGTTTGACCCGAAACCGTGATCACCCCTAATACTCAGATGGATGGGATTCCTAAGAATGTTTGGGTGCGAAAGTAAGATAACTTCTCATATACTTTTGAGTGCCTTGATCCTCGAAGGCATGATGTGAGTGCACTTCGGTATAACTCTGCTTAGAAGTTGTATTTTATTTCCTCATTGTATGCGTGTGTGTTCTTATATTTTTTCACATCTATTTTATTCTGCATATGGGTGTGTGTGTCATTTTTTATTTTTGTTTTGTCCCTTGGTATATAGGATGAAAATCCATACATAAATTTCATAGCTGATTCTGAATGGACAATGGTATGATTTTCACTCGGGATACAACTCCATGTACCATTGGATATTGACAAGCCGTGTTATGTCTTTATATTTTTTTGTTTGTTAAGAAATGAAAAATGAAAAAGACCAAAAATATTTTTTTGGCTTGTTATAGCATGGAAAGCATGTGCATATGATCCTGGTATGTAGGATATATGGTTATGCATGTATAATATGTTTTTATTTTTCTTGATGCTCTATATGCACAAGTTTGTGTGGTAAAAACCCTTGTATATCTTGTGCTTTTATTTCACATACACGTTTTTATTATTGTCAAGGCTTGGACGCAAGTATGAGTTTTTGGATTAGCAATCTAATCTCTACCATACTTTACTCACTAAATAGTGTGACTTTTGATTAGATGACCTTGTGTTATCCCCTTGTAAAAGTAAAAGAAAAAATTTTTTAAAAAAAAATATTTTACATGAGTCTCAAATGCAAAAGAGCCAATAAGCCAAATTCAAAAGATAAGGGCAAAAATTCTTCACTCGAAAGAGTATTTATTTATGAGCTCATTATATTTATGGTTATGCATGTATAATATGTTTTTATTTTTCTTGATGCTCTATATGCACAAGTTTGTGTGGTAAAAACCCTTGGTATATCTTGTGCTTTTATTTCACATACACGTTTTTATTATTGTCAAGGCTTGGACGCAAGTATGAGTTTTTGGATTAGCAATCTAATCTCTATCATACTTTACTCACTAAATAGTGTGACTTTTGATTAGATGACCTTGTGCTATCCCCTTGTAAAAGTAAAAAAAAAAAAATTTTAAAAAAAAAAATATTTTACATGAGTCTCAAATGCAAAAGAGCCAATAAGCCAAATTCAAAAGATAAGGGCAAAAATTCTTCACTCGAAAGAGTATTTATTTATGAGCTCATTATATTATGGGGATAATTTTATGGCATGCAACCAATGTTGCTTATTTTCAGGTTCTAGTGGTGCTAGGTTTGAACATCTATTGTGTGGATTATGTGCGTCAAGAGATTGGATTTCTTTGGCTGTATCCCGCTCATAAAATAAGGTATTAAGCCTTGATTTTTTCTGTATACTTATTTTTCACGCTAGTATTTGTTATGTTTTGATGTTTATGTCATATGCATGCGTGTAGTATTTAGCAAAATTTAAAGTGATGCATATTATTTCATGTCATAAACAGCTGAATACTGACTGGGTATCATTGTACTTGCTTGAAGTGTCATTTCAGTCATTTTTGATTGACTTTTTTAACTCATTGTGTGCTTCTGTCTTTGCATAATTTTTTTGGGTACATATTTCTGAGTTTTTTTTACTTCCCATGTGGTATTTTTGCTAACTAATTAGACTTGTTAGTGTGGAGGAGTAAGTTATGTTTAGATGCTCTCTTCCATGTATTGTTTCCCATAGCACCTTTATCATTGTCATTTCGTGACAAAAAAAGAGGGAGAGTAGTTTGGGAGTAGTTGAGTAGTATATCCAATATATTCATATGTTTGATCTCCATTTTAAGGGGAGTATGATCAAGAGGGAGTATGATATCTATCTGTATATGCATGAGAGTTTTATGAATTTAATCTGCTTTATCTTTTTTTATATTCCATGTGCATTTCACGATATATTATTGTTTGTGGATGTTTCAGGTAAATAGGTTATTTAATGAGGTGGCATTTATTTCAAGACTACTTGGTTAGGTATTAAATCGAGTCATATTATAATAAGTCACTGTCTTGATGGTTGGCAGTTGGCTATTTTCTTTTTGGGTCTTGTATTGTAGTTTGTATTAGGTAGTATTTTATAACAGAATGCCATAGGGGAGATTGTTAGTTCCATTTTTATTGGCAATGTCCGTAACAAAACATGTTCAATTGAGTTATAACGAGTCTTAAAGATCTCGCAGCAATTGGACAAGTATTTGGACAACATCATATGGAGATATCATAGCGATGTTCACTCTTTTGTGTATTTCATAAGATTTAGAGCTCAATTGATATGAGGTCAGTTTCATTGGAAATAAAACTCGAAGACGATCGCGTACATATAAAGAACTCATGATTTGGCCAATGGACGGAATGTTACAAGTATTTTAAGTTGCACCTGAAAACCAATCTGCGACTTGCGTTCAAGTTGCGTTTTATTTGCGTTCGAACATCTGGAGGCAGAAACTTTGCGTTTGAAGTGTGTTCGAACGCCCGTGCATAAGTATGATATTTTGGACATGTTTTTAAGCCAAAATAGCACTATGAAACTCTTTCATTTGCCCTACCTATATAAACAAACATTGAGCCACATTCACAAGTGTTGAAAAAACATTATTCAGAGCCTACAAATGTTTTATTTCAACCTTCTTGAAAATCCACCTTGAAGACTTTGTTGTTAACCTGTCTTATCTGTTTTTGTGAGATTTTTCTTTGATTGACCATCAATACAAACACAACATAACCCAATTTCATAAGCCTTCAGAGTTCTCAAGGAGGACGATTGGCAATTAGAGTTCCAACATTCAAAGCTTGCAAAGTAGATCCGCTCAGAGACTTCAGAGGTTCTGAAGAAAACCGTGGGGTACGGGCTCGAGGAGTTCTTTGAGTTCTTGCAGTCTAGAGGTACTAGAGTCGGTGGAGTTACCACCATAGGTATTTTACCATCACTGCAATTTCTTCTCTTTATAGTGGATTTGGGCTGGTAGCCGAGATACCCGGAATGATTTTTTACTCGCATGAGTTTTCCACTTCGTCGCCAAAATTATTATGTTGATTTGTGTGGTTGATGCTTATTTTCTACATTATTACTTATTGCTTCTATATTCTTTAGTATATTATAATTGCTTAGAATTAAGGTTGCTTGTTGATATTCTATAGACACATTAATTAAGACTTGTCTTAGTTAATTGTAATAAATTCCGCATTAGGTCAGAACTTAGGATAAATTCGAATTTTCAATCTCAAGCCAGATTATGCCTTTCTCAAGTGTTTTGGGTGTGCTTGCTTTCCATTCTTAAGAGATTACAATCCTCATAAGTTTGATTTTCATTCTTGTAAATGTCTGTTTTTAGGATATAGCTATGCTTATAAAGGATATAAATACATGCATCCTTCTGAAAAAAAATCTAAATAGCCATACATATGATCTTTGGTGAACACATATTTCCCTTTTCTACTGACACTGCTTTCCATCCCAAAAAACATTATGAAGTTTCTTATTCCCAAATTCAAACCTATCAGTTATCTATTTTACCTTCACATGCTTCAACAGTGACATAGAGTCTAGTTCAACAGTGTTCATGCACAGTGAAGCTCAGCCCAACCAAAAATTATATTATGTGTCAGGTGTATTTATGGGGCCCGCCTACTGTGAGAGAGATGACATATACACCCGACACATGATATACCACCTCCAGCCCAACAATGTCCAATATGAAACAACATATGCACATTCATCATAATATTCCTTGACAGAAATGCATTCTTCACATTCACCTCAGATTCAAGAAACTCATTGTTCACATTCACCTCAGATTCATCAGCCTCCCATAACCCATACATCAGTTCAAATAAACACTCATCACATGACTATTGGATCCAAATCTGGAATATTTAAACCTAAACTCTACTCAGCTTCCCTAGAGACAACAGAACCTGATATTGTCTAAGAGGCCTTGACCAACAACAAGTGGAAGTAAGTTATGCTAAGTGAGTTTGATGCCCTTATCAAGAATAACACGAAACTTGTTGATGCTAAAGTAGTGGGAAACAAATGGATTTTTAAAATCAAACACAATACCGATGGCAATATATCTAAATATAAAGTCAGACTTATGGCAAAGGGCTTCCAGCAAACAGCAGGGGTGGATTATTCATAAACTTATAGTCCAGTCATCAAGTCATCTACTGTTAGGGTTATACATAGCGTAACTGTTATAAAAAAGTGGCAGATTAAGCAAATAGATGTGAATAATGCCTTCTTATATGGTGACTTAACAGAAGCAGTTTAAGACTTCTTGTTGTAAATTCCTCAAATTCATTAAATAGGATATGTATATGTATATGTATATGTATATGATTGGGATTTTCAAGGGTGTATGGAGGTTGTAATCCTTGGAGGGTTGCAACCCACCCCAAGGGGTGCCCTATTGGCACCCCTCCATGCCTTATAAAAGAAGGCTTTTATTCCAATAAAAAAAAATATATACAGAATAGATATACAAGTGATATCCAGTTTCATAGGCATTGTGTAGTTTTCTTTGTTTTGAGAGAGAGATCCACCATTGGATCCAAGTTCATATACTTGTTAAGGAGTGCTCCTTGAACAAGAAGAATCCAAGTAATCCTGGGAGAACGTTGGCAAAACGAATCCGTAAAGCACCTGTGACGGAGCCAATAAGTTCTTAAGGACAGAGATCATCTCGACTTGGAGTATTTAATCAGGTTTTTCTGGTCCTTATGGTTTTAGGGTTTTGCATGTTAGACTAGATCTACTTTCGTTTTCTAGTTTGATTTGGATGTTGGCATGATGTTTAATGACACTAAATTGGACAACAATCTTAAGAACTTATTGCTTTCTAGTGTTGTTAGACTGTAAATTCGCATGCTAGAGTAAATATTTTCTGGAAAATACGAACTGTGCATGAAAAACCCGTAGGGCGTTCGAACGCCCGACGCACGCGAAGGCTAAAATTTGAATTTTCGTAAGAACGTTCGAACGCGTCTTCAAACGCAACTCGAACGCAAGTCTTCTGCCTTAGAACGTTTGAACGCGTCCTAAATGCAACTCAAACATGAACTCTCCGGAATCATTCTGTTCGAACACGTTATCAAACGCTACTCGAACGTGAACTCTCTGGAAACACTTCGTTCGAACGCGTTATCAAACGCAACACGAACGCTCACACATTGGACAGTCTCGTTCGAACGTAGATACGAACGTGACACTAACGATTTTGTCCTGGAAGTATCATAAACTGCAAACTTTAATTAATATTAACTTAGTAAATCATATACTGAAACACTTTAAATCTTGGTAGTATAGACTTAAGTTATTATTAGGGTGTTCAATTATCACAGGCATACACTTAGTGATAAAGTTGAAACTTATTTCTGTGTTGCATAATTGGTTGAGAATTTAAAGTGTAATTTTACACAAGTAATTCCATCCAATCTTGTTTGACACATACACATATATCTACACTTATCGTATATTGTTTTGTGACATTGAAAAAGTGAAATACTGAGTTTGAATTGCTAAGAGGTTCTATTGAGAAAGTAGTTAAAGGATATTCCTTTATTACTTTTCATAAGAAATCTTGGTTGGAAATTCAAGGACTTATGTTTATTGGTACTACTGTCCAATAAGAACAACAAGTGGATATTTGGTATGTCACTTGAGACAAGATCATTTGTTGTCGTTGTACAATTTGTCTTTTGTAGACTTATTGAACCCTGTTTGTTTCCAGTTACATATGGTTAGCGGAAACATCACAGTACGGTCTCTCATGGAGAAAAACCGAGAGAAGTTTGGTGGGACAAACTTCAAACAGTGGCAGAGCAAAATGTTGTTCTACCTGACAACTCTTCAGTTGGCAAAATTTCTCAAAGATCCTCCGGGTCCTGTGGAGGGTGAATCCGAATTGGCCAAGGAAGAGCGAGAACAGACTTGGATGTCTGGAAGACTTCTTATGCAAGAACTACCTTTGGGTGGTCTTGACAATACCCTGTACAATGTGTACCAAGGCATGACTTCTGCGAAGATTCTCTGGGAATCTCTCGAGAAGAAGTATAAAACTGAAGATGCCGGACAAAGAAATTTGTTGTGGGTAGGTTCCTGGAATACAAAATGGTAGATTCAAGGACGGTGATGTCTCAGTTGGGTGAACTGCAATTAATCATTCATGAAATACTGGATGAGGGAATGAAACTTTGTGAGACGTTTCAAGTTGCCGCCATAATTGAAAAGTTGCCTCCATCATGGAAGGACTTCAGGAGCTATCTGAAACACAAAAAGAAGCAGATGAGCCTTGAAGACCTCAGTGTTCGATTAAGAATCGAGGAGGACAACAGGATGTCCGAGAAGGCCAGCTACAAGACTCTGGAGTCTAAGGCCAACATCATTGAAGGTGTAAAGGGTAGCAAAAAGAGAAAGAACAGTGGAGCTGACTCTGGGAACAAGAAGTTCAAGGGAAAATGCTACAACTGTGGAAAGAGCGGTCATATGTCAAAGGACTGCAGAAATAAGAAGTCTCAGGACAAGGGCAAGAAAAAGAAAAAATGAGGCCCATGTCACTGAAGGCGAGCAGCTGACTGATGATATCTCAGAGATGGAACTATCAGCAGTGGTAACTGAAGCCAACATAGTTGGGAATCCGAGAGAATGGTGGTAGACACTGGGGCTACTCGTCACATCTGTGCATACAGACAGTAAGATATTTTCCATGTACCAGAAGGTCGATGGCGGCGATCATCTAACAATGGGAAACTCGTCTACCTCTCAGGTGGTTAGACAAGGCACAGTGGTTCTGAAGATGATCATCCGGAAAGGAGCTAACATTGAAAAATATACTGCACGTTCCAGATATTCGGAAGAACTTGGTCTCGGGCTCTCTTCTTAGTAAGGCTGGTTTTAAGCTTGTATTTGTTTCTGATAAGTTTGTAATGACAAAGAATGATATGTATGTAGGAAAAGGTTACCTGACTGAGGGCCTTTTTAAGCTAAATATAATGACTGTTAACCGTGCTATTAATAAAGCTAGTTCGTCTGCTTATATTATTGTGTCACAAATTTATGGCATGAGAGGTTAGGACATGTTAATTATGATACTATGCGTAAATTAATTAACATGGACCTTATACCTAAATTTGCAATTGATGGCCAACATAAGTGTGAAGCATGTGTTGAAGCAAAAATGCATCGAACATCATTTCATTCTATAGAACGTAGTTCTGAACCGCTGGAACTTGTACATACCGATGTATGTGACATGAATATTGTGCAAACAAGAGGCAGTAAAAAGTACTTTGTCACTTTTATCGATGACAGCACAAGATTCTGTTATGTGTACTTGCTGAGAAGCAAAGCTGAAGCAATTGAGAGCTTCGTACACTATAAGAACGAAGTTGAAAACCAACTTGGCAAGAAAATCAAAAGAATCAGAGTGATAGAGGCGGTGAATACGTTTCACCATTCGGTGAATATTGTTCTGTGCACGGAATTATTCACGAAACCACTGCTCCTTATTCTCCTCAACAGAACGGAATTGCAGAACGCAAAAACCGAACGTTGAAGGAAATGATGAACGCCATGTTGACAAGTTCGGGACTACCCCAGAACTTGTGGGGGGAAGCTTTGCTTTCCGCGAACTACGTTCTTAACAAACTTCCTCACAGAAGGTTGGACAATACACCATATGAGTTGTGGAAAGGTTTCGTACCTTCCTACAAATACCTCAAAGTGTGGGGGTGTGTCTTGCCAAAGTAATGGTTCCTAAACCTAAGAAGGTTAAAATAGGACCAAAAACTGTTGACTGTATATTCATTGGATATGCTCGCAACAGTAGTGCGTATCGATTCTTGGTACACAAGTCGGAGATTCCTGAAATCAATCCGGAAATGATAATTGAGTCAAGGAATGCGACTTTTTTTGAAGAGACGTTTCCTTGTAAGGAAAGACAGCGCACAGTGTCTCTCAAAAGAACGACTGACGCTGTCAAGGACAGTGATCAGGTTGACCTAGAATCAGATAAACGTGTTAATACTGAGACAATCGAGCCTAGACGTAGCAAAAGAGCTAGAACGTCTAAGTCGTTTGGTCCCGATTTTCTGACATACCTGTTAGAAAATGAGCCTCAAAGCTATAAAGAAGCTATGTCTTCTCCTGAGGCATCTCTTTGGAAAGAGGCGATAAATAGTGAGATTGATTCAATCCTACAGAACCATACTTGGGAGTTGGTTGATCTTCCACCAGGTTGTAAGCCATTGGGCTACAAATGGATATTCAAAAGGAAGATGAAAACGGATGGATCAATAGATAAGTACAAGGCAAGACTTGTCATAAAAAGTTATAGACAAAAGGAAGGCCTTGATTACTTTGACACATATTCACCAGTGACTCGTATCACATCGATGAGAATGCTCATAGCCATAGCAGCTATATTTGGTCTTAAAATACATCAAATGGATGTAAAGACGGCATTATTGAATGGTGAATTGGATGAAGAAAATTACATGGAACAACCAGAAGGGTTTTGTGTTCCTGGACAAGAACAGAAGGTGTGCAAACTTGTAAAATCCTTGTATGGATTAAAACAAGCACCGAAACAATGGCATGAGAAATTTGACAAAGAAATGTTGTCAAATGGGTTCAAAACCAATGAGTGTGATAAGTGTGTGTACACTAAATCAACTCAAAAAGGATATGTCATTGTGTGTCTCTATGTAGACGATATGCTGATAATTGGTAGTAATCATGAAATGATTCAGTTTACCAAAAACGTGTTATCCAGCAGATTTGATATGAAAGATATGGGGATAGCTGATGTGATCCTAGGGATTAAGATTTCTAGGACATCAGACGGATATATATTATCACAGACTCATTATATTGAGAAGATACTCGATAAATATATCAGAGAGGATCTTAATGTAGCTAGAACCCCAGTAGACCTAACTCTTCATTTATCAAAGAATACGGGTTCAAGCATATCGCAATTAGAGTATTCGAGAATCATCGGAAGTCTGATGTATCTCACGAAAGCACGCGACCTGATATCGCTCAAGCTGTGAATCGGCTTAGCAGATATACGAGCAATCCAGGACACAACCACTGGAAAGCCATAGTAAGAGTTTTGAGGTATCTGCGAGAAACTTCAAAATATGGGCTACATTACGAGAGATATCATGTTGTACTAGAGGGTTACAGCGATGCTAACTGGATATCTGATACGGTGGATTCCAAATCCACGAGTGGATTTGTTTTCACACTTGGTAATGCAGCCGTGTCATGGAAATCCTCGAGGCAAACGTGTATTTCCCGGTCTACTATGGAATCAGAATTCATAGCGTTAGACAAAACAGCGGAAGAAGCAGAATGGCTTAGAAACTTCCTGGAGGATATTCCTAGTTGGCCCAAACCGGTGCCAGGATTAGCATACATTGTGATAGCCAATCGGCTATTGGGAGAGCCCAAAATACAATGTATAATGGTAAGTCTCGACACATACGTCGGAGACATAATACCATACGTCAACTGCTCTCAAGTAGCATAATACGATCGATTATGTTGAGTCGAAGGAAACCTAGCGGATCCACTAATTAAAGGTTTACCTCGAGAGCAAGTTGAGAAGTCATCAAGGGGAATGGGCTTGAAGCCTATAATCTAAGAATTGTCACTGTGGAAACCCAACCTAGCTGACTGGAGATCCCAAGATCTAGGTTCAAAAGGGACAACAGAAACTTTGTGCAATTCAAAACAAGCACTGAAGAGTTTCGTACTCTTTCCCATTCCGATAATGACGCTGAGTGCTGTCTGTCATTGGTTAGGATAAGCTAAGGCTTTTAATGATCACTATATTAGGAGATGAGTCCTAATGGGGGTAAAGACAGATTACCTCTTCATAGTAGATCACCTATTTCAAGTAAGAAGTAAGGTCGCTTCCATGGGAACCTTTAAAGGCGGGTTACCCTAAAGTGCTTGAAGAATCCAGGACCGTTGTTCAGGGCCGAAAAATGAACACAACCGTAGAACGGGAAAATGGTCGAATCAAAGCTGTGTGTTGGCAATTGTCTTGGTTTACACCAACGGCAGAACAGTTCAAGACTATGGGTCACTGGTTTGCCTAGTAAATCCGATTGTCATTCACTAGGAAAGGTTCAAGGCAAAAGCTACCTATTTCGATGCAGCTTTGGCTCACGGTATCTCTCTCACGTGCCTGAATGAATATTTGAAGAATTGTGGGGGATTGTTGTAAATTCTCAAATTCATTAAATAGGATATGTATATGTATATGTATATGATTGGGATTTTCAAGGGGTGTATGGGAGGTTGTAATCCTTGGAGGGTTGCAACCCACCCCAAGGGGTGCCCTATTGGCACCCCTCCATGCCTTATAAAAGAAGGCTTTTATTCCAATAAAAAGAAATATATACAGAAATAGATATACAAGTGATATCCAGTTTCATAGGCATTGTGTAGTTTTCTTTGTTTTGAGAGAGAGATCCACCATTGGATCCAAGTTCATATACTTGTTAAGGAGTGCTCCTTGAACAAGAAGAATCCAAGTAATCCTGGGAGAACGTTGGCAAAACGAATCCATAAAGCACCTGTGACGGAGCCAATAAGTTCTTAAGGACAGAGATCATCTCGACTTGGAGTATTTAATCAGGTTTTTCTGGTCCTTATGGTTTTAGGGTTTTGCATGTTAGACTAGATCTACTTTCGTTTTCTAGTTTGATTTGGATGTTGGCATGATGTTTAATGACACAACCTCCCATACACCCCTTGAAAATCCCAATCATATACATATACATATACATATACATATCCTATTTAATGAATTTGAGGAATTTACAACACTTCTCATGTGTGCAAACTTCATAAAGACTTGTATGATTTGAAGCAAGCTCCTAAAGCATGGTTTGATAAATTGAAAGGGTGTCTACTACAGTGGAAGTTTCATAACTCCAAGGCTGACACTTCTCTGTTCTTCAAGCACAATTAAAACTCAGTTATTCCAGTACTTATCTATATTGATGATATCTTAATAACTGGAACTAATGGAGGTGGATTGGAAAGCTTTATTAAAGAAGTAAAGTTCAGTTTTCTCCTTAAAAGGATCTATGATTACTTTCTTACTTCCTAATTTAGTTTATTGGTCCTCAAATAAACAACAAGTGGTGGCTAGATCTAGTGTAAAGAGTGTGAAAACAGGACAGCAGCTGCTGTTACTGCAGAACTCACATGGTTACAGTCACTGTTCAGGGAATTACAACTCACATGTCCATCAATTCCAATCATTTTGTGTGATAATGAAGGTGCTACTCAGCTACCTCATAATCCAGTCTATCACTCCAAAACCAAGCACATAGAGCTTGACATACATTTATAGTGATGAGCTGATTGTCAGACACATTTCTAGTGATGAGTAGATTGCTGATGTGCTAACTAAACCCTTATCATTTAATACTTTCAATTACTTCAGAGTCAAGCTTAATGTCCATCATTGTCTCTTAAGCTTGATGGGGGATATTAAGAGACCTCACCTAGCTATGGTAGTGCCAAGTGCAGTAGATCCACTCTTAAGTGACAGCTTAGCAAACAGTTTATTAGAGGTTGTTTAAGGCAGTTAGAATTGTTAAAAGGTTGTTACAAACGTGTTGAGGAAGCTACTGATCAAGTGTAGTTGTTTGTTAAAGTTTGTTAAGAATATGTAAGTGATGATATAAATAGACATTTAATGGTTGTAAATGAGATGAGATGAATAAGAACATAATTTACGTTTTCCAGATCTAAAAAGGTGTCTCAAATTTTCTTTCATTTTCTCACAAGTCAAACACTATTGTTTCTTATTTTTACAACTTCACCAAAATTAGATTCCTTACACTTCTAAAACTTTCGATCCCAGTCTTTCATTCATCCAAAACTGAACACTAAAATTTCATTTTTACCCTAACTTGCAAAAGAATGGCAGAACTATTTGGAAGAAATAATAGAAGCCGCTCTTATTATATTGCTGACCCTAGAATTTGGATCAATGTTCAAACGAAGTGGATCCTAAGTGGTAAGACTTTGAGATGAGTTGAAGTTATGTGGATTATAAAATGTCGATGATTGTCTTCGCCTTAAAGAGAGATTTATCTATGTATTGTTCTTATTCCTACAATATGGATAAACAATCAAGGGCATTGGCAGTGTAGACGGTGATAATCCCTGTAACACTCAAATCAGATTTCAAATTCACAAATGGGCTTTTGGAGAACTCACAAATGAGTCTTTAAGCTTTTGGGTAGATTCAAATATGGTTATAAGAGTTTATATAGGAAATGAAAGAATTTAAGTGAAGAGATTAAATCATTGAGTTTAAAGAGAATGGTATGTCCTTTAAAGGGAAATAACATAACCCTTAGGATTTGTCTTAATTGACATAAAGTATCTTTTTCAATGGTAACCTTACATGTCTATAAATAAGGTCTTGGATTCTTTTTTCTTTCACTAAATTTTCCTATACATTATCTTACCAGTCTGGTATATTATGAGGTCTTGAGCTTTCATAATCAAGAGAAGTCTTGCCATTTGTCCTTATTCAAATTCTTGTGAAATTAGTGTCAATTCTACAAGAAGCATCCAAATAATCCTAAGAAAATGTTAGTCATAAGACATTCATAGAGCACCGAGAATGGGATAATAAATTCGTAAGGACATGGGCAACTCGACTTAGATCCATTTTTTTTTATCATTTTCAACCTTTTTTTCTAAATCTTTTGATTATTGTTCTGATTTTAGTAAGCACATATTATCCAACAGACTCAAAAACTGACGCTAAGAGCATTCAGGTGGACTCAATTGTAGGCCTTGGAGCCTTTAGGGTGGACTTGCGAGTGGGCCGTTGATTACTCATGAATAGAATTTTATGAGAGTTAGACTTTGATCTCTATAATAGAAGGAAGAATTCAACTTGTCGAGAATTTGTTTCTACTCCGACATAGAGAGCACTGTGGCTGCGCTTACCATTATTTCTCATCAAGTCGATCTTTGTTTCGGCCGCAATTGGGATGCTACAATGAGTAATGACTTCCCTATTTGGTGAGCCACGATATCGGTATGTGACAAGATGGATGGTACAATGAGTTAATTTTCTATGGGCTTGGTATTATTTTGGTATAACAAATAAACAAAAAATTAAATAAACAAATTAAAGAAGAAGAAGAAGAAGAGATAAGGGTAAAATAGGAATTATGAGGGGTTTATTGATAAAAATAAATACTAATTTTGAGAATTATTTGATTGGTGGTTCGTTTGGGAAAGAGAAGTTTGAGGATATAAAATGAGCGGTCCAATGTCACCCACCCAAAACAAAATCATCAAATGACCCAATTAACCTCGAAACAAAGTCCAGTCCTTAGCGGCATCTCGTTATACATTTTGTTCTTCGTTATCTCGATTCTCAAACGAACCCATGGCAGCATTAGAGACAGCGGCACTGTCAATCTTCTCACCTTCTTTATCTAAATCCTCTTTATCTCCCAAACTAACACACTCTATAAAGCTCCTCCATGCTTCCAATTCTACCCTTTCACTTCTCTGTAATTTTCCAACACGAAAGCTTCGCTTTCAAATATGCTCAACTGTGCAAGAAACAACAGTAGAAGCAAAACCAGAACAAACGCAGAAGCAAAATGTAAGGAGAAAGCTATATGTGTTTAATTTGCCTTGGTCTTTTTCTGTCTCAGAAATCAAGAACATCTTTTCCCCATGTGGAACTGTTGCAGATGTTGAGGTTCTCTCTTTTTCTTTTCCTCTATTAATTTTTCATTTTTTTTATGTTTTTCATTTTTTTTATTTTTGGTGATATGGGTTTTATTTGTAACGTGTTATAATTCAGATTATAAAGCACAAAGATGGGAAAAACAGAAACTTTGCATTTGTGACAATGGCTTCTGCTGAAGAAGCTGAGGCTGCTGCTAATCAATTCGACACTCAGGTAAATTGGTGGTTCATGGTTGATATATTTACTCTGTCCTGGTGTTTGGTTAATTACATTGAATATTATCTTACTTATATATTATTATGTATTTAATTTAAGTGGGTGGCAACTAGTTTAGTTGTAAAATATCTTGAGTTGAAACAAGAGGTGCATGGTGCAAAGGTGGGGGAACTTTAATTAACTATTGTGCTATGCTTAAATAAAATTATAAAATGTATTTTATGATTCTTGTACATTTATATTCTTAAAATGTCAAATTACTGTTGATATATCTGAAAATTGTGGGTTCTTTAATTGGTTTAAATACACTGATAAGACCCATTTAAAGGATTCTTTGATGGTGTCCATGGAAGGGTTTTTTTTTTTTTTTTCCAATATCTGTTTTGGTTTGTTTCCTTCATTGCCTTCTTCCTGTTTCAACATATATTGTCAATCAAATTGATATATCTTTTTGTAAGGGAATTGCAAAAGGGGTATTAAATATGGAGATTAATGATATATCAAATAAATAACACATTACACGAAGGAGAATAATTTAAAATGATTTGAGAAACCATTAATAAAGTTATCACAAGTATACATAATGCTTATACCACTAAACCAGTTTAAACCACCCTCCCCAAATCTAATTCTTCAAGTCTTTATTCTCTCATACTAAATAGTCTTTATTCTTAGCTCTTATATATACTTGTAGACACCTTATTATTGTTCGAGTTACAAATTTCTTTTTTTATTTTTTATTATTGAGCAAGTTGAAGTTGATTTCAGCATGAACACCTTTCTCTTTATGTTTTTGTTTAAACAAGGGTGATTATGCTTTTTCCCTTTTTCTCCTTAAAGCGCCTTCTATTTAATATTTGCACCTTTGCTTTCCCCACAGACATTGTCTTAATCAAACTGGAGTAGAGTATGAGGTTCATTATCTTAGGTGGCTTAGTTTGTAGAGAGAGATAAATGATAATTTTGAAGCATTTTTTTATATTGAGAGCTACGCAAGGATGTAGTGTTGCATCCAATAATTCATTTGTTTTCTTTTTGAACCTCACTTGAGTTAGCCTTCTTTTCTCAGCTATTTTCCTTTCTAAAGCTTGTTTTCTATAGTGGGTGAGAAATTTCACTGTGAATTTGAGAATATTATCAACATCAATAGAAAATTACCATGGCGGAAGCAAAATAATTACCTTTTTTTTAATGATTTAATGGTGCAGGAAGTCTCGGGGAGGATTATTAGGGTTGAGTTTGCAAAGAAGTTCAAGAAACCACGACCTCAACGTTCTGCAAGTCCCCCTGCTAATGAAACAGGACATAAACTTTATGTGTCGAATCTTGCTTGGAAAGTCAGGTCTAGTCATCTCAGAGAATTTTTTTCGCCTAATTTTAATCTTGTTTCTGCCAAGGTTGTTTTTGAGAGCAATGAAGGAAGATCAGCTGGGTATGGCTTTGTCTCATTTGCCACAAAGGAGGAAGCAGAAGCTGCTATTTCTTCTATGGATGGGAAGGTAAATGAAAATAAGTTATCTTCTCAATCACATTAATTAATTGAGTCAACTGCGGTTGCTTTCGGAAAATAAGCTTATTTTCTCTTTTTCCCCTTCTTATCTATTGTATACATCTTCTGGATGAGGATTGCGAGTCCTTCATCCTCTTGGTGAATTTACTTGAAGTATTATTTGGGATAATATGATTTTGCGTTTTAGATTCCAAAATTACTTGTGCTGAGCTACTTTTTATTTTATTTTTGCTATTCATGTAGCTCGTATTCTGTTCTTTTAAATGAAATTTTTCTGTTTGTGTTTGTGGGAACCTGCTCCCATGGTTTTCATGTGGAACGATTGAATTAGTTTTCGGTAACATGCATATGATTCCTAGTTCCTACAACTTGTTGTCAATATTCTGATCACTCTATTGTCTCTACATAGTTGGCCAGAGATATTACTGTTGGTTGGTTATTGTGCAATTACACTTTCTCATGTGACTGAACCTTGAGCTTCAGCCTTCATGAAATATATGTTGATATAAAAGAGAAGAAATCAAAAGCTACATATTGATATTGATTGATTATTGATGCCCAATTGTTTGTAATATTGTACTCATTTACAGTTTCGCAGACAATTTTGCAATTTCATTTTACAAACTAAATTTGGTTTTAGCTAGGTTTTGGCTACAAAGTAGCCTTCTGGTAACTAGAAACAGATAATTCTTTTTTGGGGTTTTAGTAGAATCTCTTATCTTTTGGAAGCTACTACAAAATGGTAAGACTTGAAGAGACATGGGGAATATGATGGGGATAATTACTTCTCTATGATTGCTGAAAGTAGATTTGAAGATTTAGACAATAAACAGCTAGAGATCTAATAGGGTTTGTTAGTATTGGAACTTTTTGACATAAATTTAGTTCTAGCCCTCATACTGCTTGACCTATGTGCTGATTTGAATCATGGGGAGCATACTCTTATCAGTCCTTTCCAGGGGCAGCCTTGAATTTTATGGGGCCCTAAATGAATTATTAAAATGGGGCCCCTACCAGTAAATGATAAAAAATATACAAGCTATTTTATACACTAAAAATTGAATTTTATCTGGATTCGGGGGCCTTAATTTTGTTCAAAATTTGAGGGCCTTAGCCGACCGCCTATGTTACCTCTGCAGTCCTTTCAGTCAGGTGTGTAACATGTTTAGCTTTCGGTTACTTGTCCATTTACTTTCTGCACATGTACCCTGTTGGATGGGGAAAACAGGGGTATCAGGGGAACCGTTTAAGGCACTTACTGTCAATGGGAAAAAAGTGTTTTGTGAGGATTGTAATTAAGTTGTCCGTGACATGGTTAAGTATTTGAATATCATCATCTAAAGCAATGATTAGAGAGCAGGAATTTTTTACAACCATCTAAAGTCAGAGAGCAACAGCGAAGAGGAAGATGTATCTCTGGATCAACCTACAGAGTCTCATCATTCTTTTGACTTTTATGGATATATTTGTGCATATTTATTTAAGCAGTAATGTGTGAATAACATTTTTGCATATGTATTACTCTATACTTTTACCAAAAGTTTTTCATTTGCTATTTATTTTTTAAGAGACAATCTCAGCTTGTCATGCATTTTTGTGTGTGCTTCACCTTCCTATTTGATTTATCATTTTCTCTTCCTCCTACAGGAGTTGATGGGCCGACCAATTCGTTTGAAATTTAGTCAAAAGAATGATGATATATCAGAGAGCAACAGCGAAGAGGAAGATGTATCTGTGGATCAACCTACAGAGTCTTAACTATTCAAATTTTTGGTGGTTTGCAGATTGACAGTGCCCAGAAGAGGTAGGTTTATGTCAATCTCACGTTAAAGCTGTGGAAGACATTCTCGTTGATCTGTCATTTTTGCTTTCACTTTCCTTTTCCTTTTCCTTTTCCTTCTATATGTTAGATACTTTATTGACAGTCACCATTTTCTAGTCTGACAAGATTCTTTTTATGAAATATGTTGATATGCACATTACCTCGCTTATGTGAGATACATAGATAGAAATTCATTTTGTATCTATGATTACTTAAGAAAACTTTGCAGCAACAGGTTTTGATATAAATACTTTTTTAAGTTTTGATATAAATACTTCATCTTGCCTTCACATCAAGTATGGATTTTGGGATCATTTCGGAATATTTGTAATTACACTTAGGCTGCAAATGGCAGAAAATAGGAAGTGAAATACTGAATAATAAATCTGCATTTTAACTACCTCGAGTGGCATTCACAGGTCATAATGATTTGTTGATATTCAAAAAAATCGATTGCCTTTCATACAAATTTCTTTTGAATCCCTGATGCTTGAATTACCTTTGAGGTAAGTCTCAATTGCTTAGTGTCAACTGATAAATAGTTAAAAAAAAGGTTCAAGAGTGGGGGACCCATGCCCAGCTCTTAAAGCCATTCCTTCTCTGAAAGTGAGATTTAATTTTTCAGATCCATTGATGAGAAAATGGTTCACCTTGGAGACCTTATGTGTATCAGGTACTAAATGTTTATTGAATGATGTTAGGATTTGGTTTGAAAAGAACTGGTTAAATTAAAACATAATAGTTGCCAAAATAAGATATGTTTTAAGATTTTTATAATTCAATTTACTATCATTTCATATTTAATATAAACTCACGTATTATATATCTATTAATTGATAATATTATGTCATCTATATAATGATGATATAAAAAAATTATTGTTGAATTACTGTCAAAGAGCCATGTTTTAAGTCATAAAATGGCTTTTAAAATCTAAGTGGGTGATTTTCTATTATATAAATTTTATTGTTTTCTTTTCAGAAATAATTACAATTAGTGTTTTAAAAATCGGATCAATGATCGAATCATTGATTTAAAATATTCAGTGGGTTATTGATTTGACCGGTTGAAAGGTTTACATTGAACTGGTAAAATCAAATGATATCATAAATAATTTTAATTAATTAAAAATTAACCAATCCAATCAAATTCTTTATTTTTATTTTTTTAAAAAAATCAAAAATTAAAACTTAATCGGCTCACCGATTTTTTAAAGGTTTGACATTTAGTGTTTAGCTGGATCAGATTCACTATTCAATTGGCCGATTAGTTCCGATATTCCTGTTATAATCCAAAAAAGCAAACAAGGTCGGCTATTGTGCTTTTATCTGAAATGAAATTATTGCTTCAGGTAAATAATATTATCAGAGAGTATAAATTAGTTTGTAAGTTAGAGAACAAACATTAAAATATAAGTATTAACATCAAAAAATAAACTCTTATTATGATATTATGATTTTATTAATGTTAAAATAGATGTTTAATAGATTGTCGAAATGCTTACATTAACGACGCGGATGATTAAAGTACCTCGCGTTATTATAAGACCATAAACTCTACACAATACATACGTACACACACGTAATTGAGCTAAGAGGAAAAGCATCAGTTTCCGACGTGGTGAAGCCACTAATGGTTCGCAACATAAACCATATTTTACTCCTTTAAGTTGGACGGAATCATATGCTCGAGGCTTAACTTTTTGGTAGATGGATGTTTTGAGTGTTGATAAATTTTATTTTATTTTTCCCTGAGTTGACAATTAAAGAAAGAAAAAGAAGTATTCACATTCCATGGAAGATAAGGTAAATATATTTATCGATATTATAAGTGACTAAAGGAGGGATAAGATATATGTTTAATTTAGGATGTGGATGAATTTAGGAGATATATATTTAATTTAGGATATGGGTGAAGTGGGGTGTAATGAAAAGGAGACTTAAACATTCATTTAAAAAAAAATGAGTGGCCATTTGCAGTGTAAAGATATGAGGTATAAGAGTTTTTTTTCATGTTTGAAATTTCAAATTTAATACTATCAAAGTTCACTTTTATTAATAACCATTTAAAATTTATATTACACAGTTTCAAGTTAAATGATAGAAATTTCAAATTCGATAGTCCTAATTACCGTCTGCAAGGGACGTGATGTAGGGCTCAGGATCCGGTCTCCAAGTCCTAGATTCGAATCCAGATGATGTGTTTCTTATAAGAACCTAGGACAGTCGGGGGTTTTACTTGTTTCACTCAAGCACAGGGTTAGATTGTTTGGCGACGGGATTCACAACCGGATAAAAAAATAATAAAAATAAAAAAAAAATAAAAAAAGGTCCTGTATAAAAGGGTCAATAAGTTGAGAGAGTAAAGGGACTTCTTGGTTTGCAAGAAAGCTCAGCTTGCTTTATTTATTTATTTTACCTTTTTGTACTGTGAGAGTGAGTAGTGAGAAGTGAGAACCATCTGCTTGCCTAATTTCTTACCCACTTTTATTATTATGTCTGCAATTCAATGTTGATTGAGAATGTGGGTTCCAAATTCCAATACGGATGTTACTGTTAGTAATCAAAAGCTTGATTGTTTAAATATCGTTAATTTATCTATCATGAGTTAAAAAGAAAATCTGCCCCCCAATGAAAATATACTGCTTATTGGCAGGACATATGCTCATTGCTCATCTCAAAGTGGAATGGAATCTAGAGAATATATTTTTACTTCAGTATATCCATCCATTTTGAAGAGGCAATGGAGCAGTATGGTTTCTTTTCTTTAATAATTACTGCTAGTAGTTTCCCTTTTGTGCTCTCAAATTTCTTGTTAACTTTGACTAGTAAATGTATATTCGTTTAAAGAATCAATCAATAACTTTTTTATAATCTTTTACCATGTATGATTATAATTCAAAATTATATATAAATTATTATTAAATAACTATATATCATAATTTATTAAAAAAAATAGTATAAATATTTATATCAGTGATAAGCCTCCAATCCAAGTCAATTTTCTTAAGGTTGGCCAATTATTATCAATTATTAATTCCTTCTAACAACTCGTTTCAACTACAAATATATAATAATAGGGAAATGCTAACGAGTGCCCTAAGAATACTTATTAAGAATCCATTTTAAGAAAGTTTTCATAAGAAAAATGAAAAAATAATTAATGTTTTGATAAATTTTTGTATTTTTCATAAAAATGATATGAAAATTTTCCAAAAATAGATTCTTAATGAGTAGTCGTAAGACAGTGATTAGTATGATCCATAATAATAAAAGCATGTATTGATCACTTTAATGAATTCCCAACCAACAATGCACCACCACCTTTTAGTCAACAAACCATTATCTTTCAAAAAGAAAAAGGAAAAGGAAAAGATCAAAATACTCATGAACAGTCCAGTCTCTTACTGCTTTCTCTTTAATTTATTTCCATTTGAGACTCTTTGGGGTTGCTTTTCCACCCATCTCATCATCTTCAAGAAACCTCTTCCACTCACTATAGAAATTCTGTTAAAGTTAATTCTCCCCTATATGCTTCCTACCATCATCCAAAAATCATACAAGGTTTCTCAGGTATTCTTTAATTTGCTTCTTCCTTCTTTTTTTTTTCCCAGCAAAATTAATTTTTCTCTTTAATTTTGTTTTGAATTACCCTACTTACATATATAACAGGTAGCTAGAGCCTAGAGGCTATTATAATGGTGATAGGATCAGTCCTATGGAATTAGTGAATCAACTGTGATGGGATCTTTAAGCAATCCAAAAGCTTGGGTTCCTTATGTGAATACCAAGGACTGCTCTCAAGGCTTTTGTAGCTTGTACTGCCCACAATGGTGCTACATCATCTTCCCTCCTCCTCCTCCATCTCCATTTGAGTTCACTTCTGACAGTTCCAGCCCAAAGTTGTCCCCTCTTGTTATTGCAATCATTGGCATTTTAGCAAGTGCTTTTCTTCTGGTAAGTTATTATACCATCATATCTAAATACTGTGGAAACACCACCAGAAGAGAAATTGATGATGTTGCAAGTGAAGAATTGGAGCACAATAATCACAACCCTTCTTTCCATGACCATGAGCCATGGCATGTTCCAATAACTAGAGGCTTAGATGAGGCACTGATCAAGTCTATCACAGTTTGCAAGTACAAGAAGGGTGTTGGTTTGATTGAAGGAACTGACTGCTCTGTCTGTCTCAGTGAGTTTGAAGAAGATGAAAGCCTTAGGCTTTTGCCCAAGTGCAGTCATGCTTTCCATGTCCCATGCATTGATACATGGCTTAAATCTCATTCAAATTGCCCTTTGTGTCGAGCTAATATTTTTTTCGTTAGCGCTTCACCGTCTCCAATAACAATAACAGATCATCATCAAGCTCCTCAAACTGAAGGAACAAGCGAAAATGAAGCTGCTGATCATGAACAAGAAGATACAGAGAGAGGTATTAATGTTGCAGCGGAAGGTGAAGTATTGCTGATGAACAATGAGATCCCAAATACCCCATTTCGTGCTTTTAGTTTTAGTGATCTGGGGAATTTGCAAGTAACAGAGACCATAATTGAGATAGCAGATAATGAAGGATATGATCAGCAGTTTAGAAGGTCAGTTTCAATGGATCATTCAATTCAAAGCCGTGTTTCTGTCGCTGATATTATTGACCCTTTCGGTGCTGGATCATCAAAGCAATCACAAGAAATTGGCAAGTCTAGCCATAGAAATAAACTCATGAATATGCATTGCAATATTAATCCGGTTTCAATGAAGAGATCGTTTACAAGTGGAAGATTTTCAGTACTAAATAGTCAAAGGAGACTACGAGATACAATTTTTCCTCTTTGAAATTTATATTTTTGTAGAAAGAAAATGTAAGGATTAGTTCATCATATTCCAAGGAACTGTCCCAAGAGGCTGGTTTGGTGTCAAAGGATTTAGGACTTGTTGTCAAGTGTTCGAGTTTAAAGAGTCCATTTCTTGTAAGAGCATATGACAGTCCGAAATTTTATCTGTTCCATTTAAGCAATGTTTCCAAAACAATTATTATAAGGAACTTCTAAGTGTGTCAAACTGAGGAGACTCATCTCTCTCTGCTTTGTTTGGCTTCCTTCATGGCTTTATTGTAGTCACTGTATTTAGGTATTATAGTTATTTGTTGCGTTTCCAAGTTGACATGGAAAATCAATTTAAAGAAATTTTTGTTATAAATAAATAGAAAGAAAGTAAATATTTAAACCAGAAACAAAGCACACTAGTCGGTATGATATAAGGATACCGATATATACATTTGATCCATTCAATTAACAGGTATGAAAATTTTATTAGAAACCAACCGTAATATATCGGATTTCCTATTCACACATGAAATTTACCTTTATTAGAACGGAAATATCAATATATATATTCAGTCCATCCATCTAACACGTATATAAAATTATCTCATTACTCGTCACTCTTCTCGTGAATTTTTATCATCCCTATTTAAGAGAGAACTCGTTACGATCCCAAATTAAATAATAATACAAATACATTGACACTCTATCCTTACCAGCTATATCTAAAGATAAATTCTTCTCAAAAATTTATAATAATTGATATTGGAACAAACACCCTCCTAAATATAGAATCGGATAGGACGCACCATGCCACCTTAGAAGAAGATGTTTAAAGAGTTAATGGAGAATTGAAACACTACGTTAAAGTGGTGGTGCGACCACCATTACAAGGGGAGATCCACCACTGAATTCCAATTCCCTTGAATAAATTATTTTGAAATCCACATCAAATTTGACCTTCACTTTGACACTTCTTGAGATTTTTACGTCTCTGAAATCCGATTAAATCTAATTTCCTTAAGTAAATTTTGTCTCCCATTTTCTTTTAAAAATAACATACGAGAATTGAGAACAGAGACGCCCTTATCTACTTGGGGAAAAAAATTAGGATATAAAATCATGCACTTTCAATAAAACTAATGTAAAAAAAAATGACAAAAATCCTGCAGTTAAAGTGCCGTCTATTCATCTGATAGGAATAATTAATAAATACAAAGGAAAACAAATTAAAGAAAGAGAAAAGAAACATGTTAAAAAATTAACAACACACCTTGGTACTTAACCAGAACCAGTATTATTATTATTATTATTATTCCTAGTGATGACTGCAGGGCTTGAAAATTCCCCAAACGTAATACAACTTCCCGTCCAATTATGTCCTCTCAAAATTCTTAAGTTGACATTTTCTGGCAGTCTCAATGTATGCCTATCTTCTTCTTTACAGCTTGTTGTAGGTAATGAATGCCCAGTTGAATGTGACCTTGAAAATCTCTCAATATTTTCATATAGTCTAATGGTATTTGGATTCACTACTTGTTCATCATCACTTTCCTCTCTACCTTCTTCATTATCATCTTCCTTAATAAAAATGCTTACCGCGTCTTCTAATATCGATACATTACTTCCAGACCCAGTAACATTATTATTCATGGAATTACTTCTTACAAGTAATGGAGATTTTTGTAACGAATTTTGAGACAAGTCAAGATCACTACGGCAAACAGGGCAAGTTTTGTGAGACTGAAGCCAAAGGTCAATGCATTCTTGATGGAACACATGGCAACAAACTGTTATCAGTCGGAGGATACTATCATCTTCAAACTCAGCCAAACAGATTGCACATTCGAGTCCGTACTTTTCACGTCGAAAATCTTTAACAGTCGAGTAAGCGAACGTTGGAAAAGCCTGTATTAACGATGGGTCAAGTCCAGGATTGATGGGTGCAGTAGATGCAGCAGCGACATTATTTCCTGAGGGGCTCTGCCGAAGCTGCCACGTGTTGACAATATTTTCCATGAAACACCTGCAGAAGTATACGGAGAAAAAGCCAACGAAGAAGAAAACAAGAAGGGTCACGGTTAAGATGATGGTTATTGGTGGGGAAGCGTAATTTTCTGTGTGTGGAGGATTCGGTGACGATGGATACGTCGCCGACGACATTGGAAGTTTATATAGCGTGATGGGGTGGCCGGAGAATTGAATGTTCCGGCCGAGTTTATTATCATGGGATGAGAAAAATACCGACCAAAAAGGAAAATAAAATGTGGCTGATATGATGAGTATTTTGATTTATTATTATTATTATTTTTTTGGGTTTAATTGTTGTGTAGACTCTGAAGAGAAAAACAAGGAGGTTTGTCAAATTTGGTTAATTTAGAGGCTTATTAATAACAAAATTATGGGGGTGTGGGTTTGCTTAATTTGGATTTGAATGGTGATGTGGAAAGATTGGTTTCTTGCCCTTGGTTGAAATCTTGGCTATTGAGTATTGAGCGAGTCTTTCTCTCAGAAGCGTTAGGAGCTTTGCATATTAGCCCCCTGGGCTCAGCTTATTAATTAATATTCTGTTTCTTTTAAATTTGTTAATTAAATTTGAATTGAGTTTGTATAATAATTTTCTTTAATATGTTTCAATTTAATGAATTAACGTGTTTCAAATAAAATTAATTAATTAAAAATATTGTAGTTTTCATAATAATAAATATTAAATTTTTTTAGATGATTTACCTTTGCAAGTTTCAGTACATGTATGGGCTATGTAGAAGGTAAGGCCCATGCGGGCGAGTGTGGTGGGCCGTGCTGGGCATGATTCAGTAGCCCGTCAGCTTGTACCGGCTTGCCTCTGACTGTGCCGTTGGACATCCCTACTCACAGCTTCCTTTTGCCTTGATGCTTTTTTGTTCCCCCAGTAATTTGAATACGTGGCAGTGTGTGATTCGTTAGTACGAATGTAGCTCCCACAAAAAGCATTCAAAGCATTATAATTTGTTTGTGTATCAAACCCAGTCAAGTTATATAAACTAGTAATATTTTTAGTATTTGATATCGAATTAGTTATATTGTAGTACAACTTTGGGAAGGTAGAGAGTTGAAAATATTTTAGAGAATACCCATCCCTACTCTTTTGGTTAATCATATCATATGGTCTTTTTTGGGAGGCTAATAAAGCATTTGGCAAATCTCTAAGGCTTGGTAACTGTACAGCAATAGTTTTGAACAAGCTAAGACTAGATTCTATTAATCATCAATGAACCCATATATGACAATTCTTAAACCAAATAAAGCAATAATCTAACATTGGTATAATATATATATATATATCAGGATCATTCTTCAGCAGCCAAGGTGAAACTTTAGCCCAATAATGACATATAGCAATGTTATGCTTCCTGGCACAATCCAGAAAAGCCTCCATAACTCTCCACTGCTGCATGTTGCCCTCCATTTTCATCTCAAACAAAAAAGGCTGAAAAATAAAATTGTATGAAAAATGACAACAGAGGTTTATCCTGATTTCCATAACAAACTAACTACACTACTGTAAGTTTTTTTTTTTTTTTTTTTTTTTTTGGGGCCCCTCCAACATCCTGTAGAGCAAAATCGTCAGTCCATGACCATGAGATCTGGTGTCCGCAGGGATGACATTTGTATGCACAACATGTTGAATAACCAATCATTTTGGTAAAGCCACATTAGCTTTTCTTTTTTCTTGCATCTGCTTTCCAATCTCTTCGACCCAGTTTCGTTTTAATTGTTTCACAATTAACCAGGCTAAGGGAAGAATGGGTTTTCCATTCTACTGGTGCTTGTGCTTCGGCCTTATTTTCAGAAGGAAAAATTGTCTGGCTCTCAGTTGTTAAAGTATGGGGCTTCACAAAACCATGTTGCGCATCTTCTTGACCCTTAGATGTTGTAGCCCTTCTAGCATCTTTTTTCCAATCTCGTTTACAATGAACACGGGCTATGCCATTGCTAAGACTCCTATTCATTTGCAGATCAACTTCCGCTGTAGTTGAATGATTTAGGACACTGGACTTTTTCACGTCTAATTCAAGGCGTTTACGAGCCCTGTATCTACGTTGCCGTTCTCGGTTCTTCAGGCGACGAGTCACAACATCATTACTGAGGTCTCTTCGATCAAGTGTATTCATTATTAAATTATCTTGTGTTCCAGCTGCATTCATACTTTGCCCGTTTTCCATGTCATAGAATGGTCACCATCTCATTAACAGCTGTTGCTTTCCAGTAGCAGTTATACTTGACCATCTTGCATTTTGTTGAGTGGTCACCACCTGCTTGAAGGTATATGGAGGGAAGCTAAGCAACAATCTGCACAAATTCTTGTTTAACCTAGAGCACCAGAATTCTTACCAATTAAAGCCAACTTTCAGATCCATGTAACATCCGGTTGGATACCATTACGTTAATCCAATAGTCTCAGCCACCTGATTGGAAAACAATTCAAAGGTCATTCACCATGTCTACCATTTTGGAGGTTTAATTTCCCGAACCTTGTTGATCAGTAAACAGTTCTTCAAGCAACATCATATCTCAAGCCTACTTAAATAGCTTATGCTTACCAAGCCTAGTCTACTAAAATAGGGCTACTTATTATGAACAAGAAGAAAAGCTTTGATCTATAGTCAAACACAACAGCAAGTACTTTCATTTCCCTAATATTCTAAGTGATTTAGTTTAAATATTATTTTTCGGCCACTTCCATAAAGTTTATGCTCTTGGATTAATGTTGTTTCAACATGAAATTACGCCACATTTGACCAAGACATCTAGTCTAGGAATCATAATATTCTTCTAATTTTAACAAAGATAAGTCGGAACTTGTTTGGAACCATGTTATTTGTCTGTAGCTCACACGTCTAGTCCATTAACTAATTTTGAACATGCACATCGAAGGTGCATTATTACATTTCAAAATTATTGATGGATCATTTCCTAAAAGCTCTAGAATTAATGGTATTTCAACAATTCGACCCAATTAATAATCTTCGTCATAAGAATTTATGCATCTAAGAGGCTGATAATGAATTCCCTAAAAATGGCAGGGGCATAATAATAATTATATTTTTCTATTCATGATAAAATAAGGTTCTACATTAAAACGATAATGTTGCAATATATGATCTAGTAATCTCTCGCTAAAACAGTAAAATGTTCCAAAAATTTAAAATCATTTCAGATGTACAGAACATATTGTTACAAGTAGCTGAAAGATATCAAAATACTGAGATCAATAAAAACAAATAAATGAAGCATCATCAGGAAATAGAGACAAATTATATAACTTGGTTCAATGTGACCATGGTTTACATCCATGGAAAAGAGAGAAGAGAATATAGAGAAATACAAAACAGCAAATAACTTGATACTAGCAGAATCCAACCTAACTGGTATCCCGATGTTTAAACCAGTCCCTTGTCAACACAATCTTTTCTGTCCTAGCATAATTTTATTCTAAATAACGATATCTGTAACCATGGAGATGGTCTATTTCTTAAAGCCTAGAGGAGTGGTACTCATATTCTTTATTTAAAAAAAAAAAACAAACAAACATATTTCCATAAACTTTTATTACTGAAACAGTCATGAGCTTTTCTAATTCATAATACATATCCAAACCTTACAAAGAAACTACTAAAAAGAACGAATCAGAAATTTTAGCATACGAAATACAATCTTAAGTTTATTGAGTCCAATATATGAAATTCAAAGAGAATCACTACCCTTCCCCTCAACATCTAACTAACCAGACAACACTTGGCCACGCCGATATATTTGTTATCCAACAAATTCCTTGGAACCCTTAAACACTCAGTGTACTGTGATTGCCCTTCCAATTTATGAATCACAGTAATGATGAATACTCACAAGAGTAGATAAACAGAATGCGTAGGATGTCAAGCATATTCACACTAATTTTACTTTTAGATACAGCATTTGTCAATCATTTTGTAATGGTTACCTAGGTTTAACACTAAGCATAAACTGATTCCTTACCGTAGGACTAGAAGTCAGTGATCCTCTAAAATTCTGGGCAGGTTGACAAGGTCATATATCCACTAAGCTTAACGTCTGAATAAATAAAGATAACAATACAATAAAAATTATGTACTTGCAGTTACTTTAGGCTACATTTGTAATCTTTTTCCACAAACACTCATGCCATGAAAGAGGATGCATTTGTAACTCAAAAAGTGCTATTGGAATAGATGGTATTTCCGCCTCTAGGTAAGAAAAAAATACAATATTGAAAATAATAAAATAATAACTCCAGATAGAGCACAATGACATCAAAGGATCCATTTAGCCAGTCCCACCTAGTGGGAAATGGCTTTTGTTTGGTTCAGTCATTGAAAACAATCAAGTAGAACATTCATACAACTATATGTCCCATTCCTTTATCAATCCAAAAAGGAAAATTTCGAATTCAACGCATTATAGAAAAAAAATTATAAGACAATGCCATTATCTAAGGACCATAATGTTCTCAGATTTGAAAGAGAAAAATGTGCTTTGATAATCATAAATAAATGATAGGTGGGGATATTTCAACTTAAAATTTGAAAACATCAAAATCTATCCACTGTTCGGTTGGAAGAAATCAGCGGCCTAGATTTTGACGTAGATTTAAAACTTTTAATACTTTAGCAATTGACATCAACTATATCAGAAACTAAAGTCAGGTTCCTCAGGACTCCTCAGAAAAGAAATCCTGAAACTAAATACCTTATATTTTCCATGATATGTAGCGCCGATTTCAGTTTTATGGCCATCAAATTTGTGATGTAGAGCATTTATTCACAAGTCAAAGCAGCATATTACATCAATAATTCACAATCTTAATAACAACTGGGAAAAGATCGCCTACAAATTTTGAACAAAATACCAAACATAATCCTCTAAAAGTTAAACCCATGTGCCAAATTATTGTCTATCGTCATTACATCATGGCATGGCACTAGTGCACATAAATAAAATTATATAATCATAAAAGCCATAAATATTTTCTTTAAATACACATTTATCAAAAATCTAAGCGGAATATGAGGAAATGAGTAACTGGGGCGACTTATCTATTAGCCTATAATGAATTAATTGAAAAGAGGACATTTAAGATCATGTGAAAAATATTGTAAATTAAAAAAAAAAAAAAAAGGAACAACGGGAAAGGAGGGTAATTAAGGAATTAATACCTCTTTGAAACTGGAAATTGTTGTTGCTGATGTGAGATGCGGATACGTTGTTATGTTATGAAATGTGAAGAACTGGGAAACCGGTGGCTGTCGGATTGTGAGGCTGAACGATAAAAACGAGTCAAAAGTTAAATGGATTTTCCTCTGCCTCTTCTCGATTGAAAAGAAGCTGTTCATTCACTAAATCATAACTTTTATATTACATTAAAAACAAAATTTAAAGCATCAAGGGGTGGTGGCGCAGTTGGCTAGCGCGTAGGTCTCATAGCTTCTGAGTTATCCTGAGGTCGAGAGTTCGAGCCTCTCTCACCCCATTTATTTTTTCCTTTTTCCTTTTTCCTTTTTCCTTTATTTTTTATTTTTCAAAAAGATAAAAGAACATTTCATCAAGACTTTATCTGCACATAATATTTATAGTTTTCTGGAATGTTCAAGAAACACTAGCTAAACGTCACATAAAGATCACTGTTCCACTAAATGGTATAGTCTATTAAAGTAATATTGTGATATTGTATTATTTATGTTATGTATTATCTCAATACTCAATTATATAAGTGTAAAATTACAATGACATATATGGAATATAAATTTTATATAAATTATGATACATTTTAGATATCGAGTTGTTAGAAAACATAATATATCTAAAAATTGAAAGTATAAGATCATAATGAAATATACAGAAATACAAAAAAACATACATGAATATAATAGAAATTATAATACATTATAGATATTGAGATGTTGGGAACTCAATTACTCAAAGACCAAAAATAAATTATAATACATTCTGCATTAGCTTTTTATAACCTTCTTTTAATTATTATTTGTGTCACGTGTAATTATTTGTATTTGATGTGGTGTATGTTCTATACATGTTTATTTATGCATTTTTAGATATTTGATTAAATATCCCCAGTAAATACTTCACGCATGATTATTTCGTTGAGACGTTTTTGTTCTTTATGATGGTTTAGACCCGACCACGGTTTCGATTCAGAATCGAATCGGTTAGAATAGGAATCGAAATTTTTCAGTTTGGTTAGGGTTTATTTCTGACCGAACCGAAAAGAATTCTGGAATCGGACGGTTCCAACCGGAACCGTTGGAGCCGTTTTAATTTTTTTTTAAATCATTATTAATATTAAAAAAAACCAGAATAGAACCGGAACCGTTAGATTCTGATTCCGGTTCCACATAAGTGTGGAACTGGGAACCGGACCGGTGGCCACCTCTATCATGGTTTAATGAATGAGCTTTTCGAGGGTGACTAAATATCAATAATTTTTTTTGGGGAAATATTAGAAATCCGTTGTCAAATTACCAGATATGAATTTAAACAGGACAAATAAAATCTCCGACTAATATTATATTTTTATCCCCTCATAATTTTGTCCATAGATATCACCCATTTTACTAATATCATATTTCAATATTTCATCCATTTAAATTATTTATCATCCTATTAAAATCTCATCCAATTATACTAAACTCTTGTCTTGTCTCATTAAAAGTTCAAAATATTTTATTTATTTTTATTTTATCCTATTATTAAATCTAAACATAAAATATATCACAAATTTCATTGCGACATGAAAAATTACCTTAAGTAACATATCACGTAAAATGAGTGAAATTATATCATTTTTTTTAAATAAAATATTAAAAGTTAAGTAATAGTGGTGCTTATTCTTTCGGTCTCCATAATCCTTACGGGTAAGTATCGGTTTCGATTATATCCGGAATCACAAGGAACCAAACAGATTTTTTGATTCCAGAATTGAAATCGATTCTTTTAGGGTCGGTTTCAGTTCCAAAATATTAGGAACTAATTTTTTTCAATCCGATTCCGGTTATAGTATGGTTGGAGTCGGAACCGGATTTTGGAATTAGTTTCCATATTATAAAATCAAATTTTTTTTGTTAAAAAAATTAAGGAAAGTCAAAGTCTATTACTTAAATAATATATATTCACCCGATCCGAATCCAAATTAAACATATATTGAACAAATGGAACAAAATCAATTATCAATTATTATATATATTTTTTTAAATGAAACAAAAATATATTAAAAAAAGAAAATAGGGTAATCTGAAACCGGATCAGATTAAAAATCGATAAATAAGATATTTTATTTAATTAAATAGGTTCCAATTTTAAAATATTAAGAATTTTTTTTTTTTTTGAATAAATTCCAGTTACATTGAAACCAAGTAGTCCTTGCTATTGTAGTGTTCAATAGACCCGGCCAAGGTTCCGGTTCGGACCGGAACCGAACCGGAACCGAATCGGTTGGAACCGGAAGGTTCCGGTTCCAACCGGTTCCGGTTCCGGAACCGAACCGGAACCTGACCGGTTCGGTTATGGTTCTTACCCTGACCGAACCGGTTGGAACCGCTGAACCGAATGGTTCCAGCGGTTCCAACGGAACCGTACGGTTCCGGTTGGAACCTGAAGTAAAAAAAAAAAAATTTTATTTTCTTGGAACCGTAAGGTTCCACAAGTAAATCTCAATTTTTTTAATTAATAATAATGACTTATGAGGTTTAAAATTGCAATACTAAAACATGAATGTCCACATCCTTTATAACCAACTCTTGGTTATTGACTTCTTTATATAAGCGATGTGGGACACAATAGCCAAGTAACAAATATCCCACATCGCTTATATAAAGAAAGCACTAGCCAAGAGTTGGCTATAAAAAGGATTATATGTTAAAAGAATTTTATAAAAAAAGGATTCTATAAAAATGATGTGATAGTATGAAAAAACATTACGATTATAGAATTTTTTTATTTTTTAAAATTTATTATTAAAAAAAAAAAAAAAAAAACCGGAAGGGGAACCGTAAACCGAACCGGAACCGACCGGTTCGGTTCCGGTTCGGTTTACGGTTCCGGTTCCACTTAAGTGTGGAACCGGAACCGAACCGGAATTAACCGGTTCGGTTCCGGTTCCACACTTGTGGACCGTGAACCGGCCGGTTCGGTTCGGTTCCGAACCGGAACGAACCGGCGGCCAGGTCTAGTTCAACATATTAATCCGGTATGGTTTCCGTTTCAGACATCAATTCGTAACACGTCAGCCTATTTCACTCAGGTCCACGCTGGGCCCCGCAAAACCAATTTCATTTCTATTTTGACCCCCAATTGCGCAAGTTAGGGTTTGTTTGCTTCATTCATTTGATATGATCATGAGTCTACTCTTCCTTCAATTCTTTACCTGTTTTAAAGATCTTCTAGTATTTTATTAGTAATATTGGTCCCTCTCCTTCAAGTTAGAGGCTGTAATTATTCATTATTTGGTGATCTTTGTCATTAACTTTTATTTTATTGCTTAGATTTCTTGCTTTAGCGTGTGAAACGGATTAAAAAGTTGTTTGAATTTCGTTTATGGAATTACTGGGCTTTATAATTTTAACAATTGTTCTGGTTTATCTTGGAGATTTGGATTTGAGCTTCGTATTTGGACAAAGCTGAGAGACTGGTATGTTTCTCTTTTCTAGGGTTTAAGTTTTGATTCGTTTGGTGAAATTTTATCTGCTTTCGAGCTTGAAATGTTTTAAGCTTGAGTTTTAAGTTCTGGGTATGTTTTTTTCCAAGCTTTGAAGTTGTTTGACTTTTCGGCTATTGAAGCAAGTATTAGGCTGTTTTGAAAGATTGCTTATGTTTATTGAGATTGAATTGTGAAGTCGTGGGGACTTATTTTGAAACCTTCAAGTGGTTTAATTTTGTTCACTGAAGCTGAGTGTTGGTTTTAGTTGTTTGAAGTTCTGCACAAGATATAGATTTATTGTGGAGATCAGTAATGCTTAATTCTTGAATTCTGAAATTCTGAAATTGGGGTCTTCTACTTCAAACTGTTCAATGGTTTAATTTAGTGCGTGTTTTTTTTGTTAAGAGTTGTTGGGATTTGAATTTTTTTTTCTCTGCAAAATGGATGGCTCGAATAACCGGCATAACAATGATTATTTGGGTGTGAATAAGATGGGCAAGAATATCAGGAAGAGTCCATTGCACCAACCTAATTTTGCAGCTAATAACAATGCGAATAGGCAACAGCCTCAGACTCAGCCTCAGGTTTACAATATTAGCAAGAACGATTTTAGGAATATTGTGCAGCAACTCACTGGTTCACCTTCACAAGAACCTTTGCCTAGACCTCCACAAAATCCTCCAAAACCGCAAAATATGCGGTTGCAGAAGATTCGACCACCCCCATTAGCGCCCATTAACAGACCGCATGTCCCTGCTCGTGCTCCAGCTCCTGTTCCTGCTCCTGCTCCACTTCCATCTCCCATTCTATACAATAATGGTTTTGTTAGGCCGCCTCCTCATTATGGACAATCAATGCCGCAATTTGGACAACTACAACCAGTTGCACCTTGGAACTCAGTGTGGACTAATACAGCTGAATCTCCTATCTCTGCTTATGTGCGGGACCTTCAAAATGCTATGGCAGATCCTGGTTCAAGGGGAAACCAACCTCCACCTCGTCCATCCGTACACGCTCAACAACCACATATTCCTGGCCAAATTCAGCCTAAGCCACCACCCTCTGGCTTACTTCCTAACCCACCTATGCCAGGTCTTCCCCCTCCGGGAGTGAATGGCCCTGCTCCTCTGATGTCAAATCTACCTTCACCGCAAATGAATGGACCTGCACTTTTACCTTCTCCAACTTCCCAGTTCCTCTTGCCATCTCCCACTAGTTACATGAACTTGTTGTCACCACGATCACCTTATCCATGGCTTTCGCCAGGGGTACAGTTTCCTCCACCATTATCGCCTAATTTTGCATTTTCCCCTGTAGCTCAATCTGGGATTTTAGGTCCGGGGCCTCAACCTCCACCTTCTCTAGGCATTTCTTTTCCATTATCACCTTCAGGGTTTTTTCCCATCTTAAGTCCGAGATGGAGGGATCATTAGTCAAAGGCATAACCTTGTTGTCTTATCAGTCGCTGCCTGATGAGGAGCTGCCACCTTCTTTTTGCATAGACTTGGTCTCTCATGGGAACTTCGACCCCCTTACCCCCTTCTGTTGATACCCACATTGCAGTTAGTTTAGACTTGCAACAGTTGCAATGTAATACAGAAGATCTGACAACTCAACTGGCGACTCTGGACAGGAGTTGTATCATGAAAGACAGCTGTAGCTCGAAAGGAGTTAGGAATACAGACATTAAATTTTATATGTAGGCAATCTAGTGAAAGAATTCTTCTGTACTTGTATCGTTGTGGATTATCTTATTAACTTTGAAGTTCAATTCTTCTTCAGCTAATTGGCATGTTGCAGTTAATGCCGTGGAATTGTGCTCAGTTTATTGCACCATGTACTGCCAAGTGAATTGTTGAATAATTTCATATTATGTTCCAGATATTTTGGTTCTTTGAACTGCTGATTGTTCTTTGGTGATGTTGCTGTTGGAATTGTTGAAACACCACCACCATGCTTACTTGCAGAGACATAACTTTCTTCTGTTGAAGGGATTCTTATGACATCGTTCTACTGTACCTTGTTCGTCTCAGTGAATCATTGATTCCTTGAATCCCTTTTTTTCACTTGAAGCTTATATGAGTTTTGCCTTTTGGCCCCCTTTGGATGCCTTTCTATATGCAATATTCATTTTTTTTTTTAAATGTTTTATTTGTTAAATAATGATTATGGATATGGTAAAATGGCGTAAAATTATACATATAGTTGATCTGGATGATCCCAACATGGATATGCGCATGGATGGGCCGGTTAACAAGTTCCAGAATTTATATATTGATTGATAATTTTCGTATTAGTAATGATATGCTTACAAAATTTACATCATTTGGACTCCCAATTTTATATACTAACTAATTTATAAGTATATCATTATTCCTTAATATTAAGATATTAAAGTCATTGGAAGTTGTACGCTATTTGTTGTGAAACTCACTCAAAACACACTCATAGACAACTATAGAGTACAAGTGGAGATTATACATATATTTTATTCAACTGTCATACTTTTCATAGCAAATGGAAATACATATTTATAGTACTCCAATAGACATGTCTTTTCACCAATTTTTTTTTTTTTTAATCGTTGGAAATTCCGTCCTATCTCTTCCGGCTTTAAGCGGAACAGGTAAAATCTCTTACTGTCTTAAGCTCTTACAAAAAAAACTCTTTGAATTCGAACTCAGGACCTCAATGTGAGATCTCAAACCCTACACCAACAAGTTACGTCCGTTAGGAACATCAATTCACTAATACATTGAACTCTTTTTAAGTATTAAACTCATACATGAATATTATTAAATAGCTAGATTAAAAAAATTGAACCAACTAAATTAATTTTATTATTCAACATCCCCCTTTAAAACCAATTTTCAAGGAGTCTTCATTCCAAGCATCATCTTCAACCTTTTGAACACATCAAACTTTAATGCCTTTGTAAAAATATTTGCAATTTGATTATATGACTTGCAGAAAACCAAACCAAACCAACTCCACATTTCCTTATTTCACTTTGATCTCGAATAAAATGATAACGAGTGTCGATATGTTTACTTCTTTCATGGAAGATTGGGTTATTTGCCAATGCTATTGCGGATTTATGATCCATACATATTTTTGTGGGACTTTCATGTGGAAAACACATAAACTTCCCCAACCATACAACTTGACAAACAGTAGAATTTGCTAAAACATACTCAGCTTCACAAGTTGATAGAGTAACAATAGAGTGCTTCTTTGAACACCAAATAAAAGCTGAATTTCCCATAAGAAAAACAAGCCATCATGGTCATGGACAATACCCTTTAATGTAACGGAGAATCCTCTTTGCCGCATTAAGATGTCTCCATATATATATATATATATATCTACTAATTAAACCAACACCGTAGAGTATATCCGGCCTTGTGCAAGCAAGGAACCGAAGACTCCCAACAAGACTTTTGAAATAGATTGGATCAACATTACCGCCATTAGAACTCTTTCTCAACTCCAAAACTACTCTCAACAGGGGTTTTCACAGAATTGCAAGACTCCATTTGAAATTTCTCGACAACTTCCTTTACATAGCCATTTTGAGAAATAAATATTTCATCCTCCTTTTGAACAACTTCAATGCCACGGAAATGAGACATTAAGCCAATATCTGTCATTTCAAATTCTCTAATCATACTCCTCTTGAACTCTTCAAAGATTGAAGGATTGTTACCCCCGTAAAGATGAAATCATCAACATAGATACTTGTAGAATCCAACTTGCATCTCCATGCATTATAAAAGTATGGTCATCATTATCAAAAATAATTGCTACCTTTTGATTATGGTGCAAACCACCAAACCTAGTTTAGGTGGAGGATCTCATTTATTGAATTTTTGATACAAGCTTCCAAGGAGTGCTTGTTTTTCATTGACTTGTGGAGCAAAGCTCCAAGTCTGCTTTAAGTGCATTTATTAGTTTGTTGTAATAGTGAGCTTGAGTTTCACTATAAATAGAGAACTCATTTGAGAGCTCAAATCATCCCCAACAAGAAGCTCCATGTAAAGAGAGCTTAGAGTGTAAGCTCCAAGTAAGAGAGCTTACAGAGTGTAGTTAGTGTGTGAGTTTTTTGTACAAGTTTTGTAATACTTGTAAATTATATTCTTATAATAATATAGAGTATTTATTTTTCCTAACAAAATACTCTTCAGTGATCAGAGAATCACAACCAGTAGTATCGGAGCTTTGGTTACACGTTGGGGGTCTAAAAGCCGAAGAACGGAACTCGATTCCGAAAATTCGGGTTTCGGGAAAGTTCTCAAAAATCAATTTTGAGTATACCATCAGCTTGTTCACGTCGAGACGAGCATATTGGTATTTTTTGACGATCAAACGGAGAGTGGATGGCAACGCACGCGCCAAGCAGAATTGAGTACGTGGGTTTTAGTCGCAGCACGCGCATCTGAAGGTTGATGGCACTGACATGTCAGCCACATCAGCGCCACAGCAGCGCACAGTCAGCAGCCATGTCATCTGACACATCATCGATATGTGTTTGCCATGTCAGCAAAGCCGGTCCCATTTCTGCCATGTCAGCAGCAAAATGTCATCCATATCAACTCACTTGGTAAATTTTATTGAGCCCCCTAAAGTATCGAAAATTTATAGTTTGACCCCAAAAGGTTCCAGAAATTTCCAAATTAACATCTGTGTCGGATTTGGACCAACAAATAGTCAAATCCATCAATTTTTATTTTCCGAGTGTAACAGTGACCTCCGATTTATGAAAATCAGCCCCGAGTTTGTCATATTTTCATTTTAAACTTTAATTTAAAAATGGAAATGGAAGATTCATCTTCTGGTGCAATGATCAAGCTGACAACAACCAATTAATCACTCTGAATGGCTCAGATGATAGATTATTTACACTATAAAATTTTGTTCGATATGATCGAGGTGTGGGAGTGAGACCGGATTCTGTCAAAGAGAGTGATTGGAATAAACTCAACAATAAAACTATCAGTCAGATTATGCAGTGGATCGGTCACAGTGTCTTCCACCACGTAACACATGATACAAATGCTTACGAAATAAGGATGAAGCTAGAATGCATGTACCAAAAACGTGAGCGCGTCGCGATGCCCAGGAAGTTGGCGTCGCGACGCGTGGCAGTTTTGCTAGATGTTATGTTATGCATTTCTGCTCTTCTAGCGTGGTTCCGATGCGTTCGTAGGGTTCCAAAACAAGTCGAATTGCCCCAAGATCCATGTATCAATGCTTCCGACAAATAAGACATAAAAAACTACAAAATACATTAAATGACACGAAACGTAACAAAATAGTAAGCTAAAAATGCATGAATAAGTGAGTATAAACCGCACTTATCAAACACCCATAAACTTAAGATTTTGCTAGTCCCGAGCAAAAATAAAAAATAAAAATTAAAAAAATAAAAATTAAAAATTAAAATAATTAAGTTAACTAGGCCACTTTCGTAGGGATCACGATTGTATTTAGCATATGCAACAAGCCTTTAAACCCCTAGGCAACCCTAGTGGATGAGTTATAGTCTCGTGAGGGCTTATAGAAACGATACCCACAAACGTCATTCATAAACATGCAATCATACAAAAATATAAAAATAATAATAGCAAAGAAAATATTATCGATAGTTACACATAATGTTGTCCTCAAAGATTGCTTATCAATGAAATCAGAGAACCTTTAAAATACTCAATGCAACTTAAATCCAAGTTCTTGAATAAAGTATCTAAGCCAAACTCACAGTGTGTGTAAAGGTTTGATCATAGCCCGACTCTTAAGTAAGCCAACTCAATAATTTCGTCTCAAAAATTAGGATCTGATGGGTCAAACCAACCTAGATATCCCAAATTTACTATGTATTTGTCCTTTCTTTGCTCAGTACGGTACAATTTTTTTCAACACACCTACCATTTAAGGTAGCATTTCTCATCATGGTTGTCCTAACACTCACCATGGGTAGCTTCACGCTTATCGGTTATAGGTGGGTTAATAGTTTTTTTTTCAATTTTTTCTTTCAATTTTTTTTTCTTTTTTTCTTTTTTTCTTATCATACCATACATCATAACACTAGCATATTGAGATAGATATCTAAACAAACGGTCATTCGTCAGCAAATAATTTCTCCAACTAGTCACTTTGTCAACTACTTAAGTTCTTACTGTTGAAAACCTATTGTTAAGTGTTTAAGAGTCTAACCTAGATCACCTACTCAAGACATCAGATAAAAATCAATTGGGAACTTATCGTTTCTAAACTTTCCTCCTAAAGCAACAAAATTCATCATTAGACTTATGTTTTACTATCTAGGACTAAAAATAAAACAAAGAAAAACAAATTTTATTTTTTATTTTTTAAGCGAAAAAAATAACATGAATTATCACTACATGCACACACCCCCAAACTTAAAACTTACATTGTCCTCAACGTAAGATAAATATAGAGAAACAAGAGTGAGGAATAATACTACCGGACGTAGAGTTGATCAGACTCCTACTGGTAAGACTTTGGTTGCGTGGGCTGTGTGGGTGGCGCTAACACCTACATAAATAACATGCAAATAATAAACAAGCAATTAGCACACAATAAAATAAAATAAAGAAAATAACAAATACAAATGCAAAGGTTGCCTCATCGCTAGTGCTAAGTTTAACGTCTTCAGCCAGACGTAACCACCCAAATGATCATAGTGGCTTCTTCTTTGATATCCACTCGCTGTTGTGACATGAAAAAGATAGCTTGGCGGGCTGTGACAGTTTATCCAAATGCCATTTACTGTTGCTTGGTCATGGAAGACGCAATCTGCTCAATCTGTGTTTCTAAAGACTTCATTGTTGCCCCTATATTTTCCATGTGTGTCTCAATATTGTTCAGCCTTGACTCATTCTTCTCAAACCTCGCTGAAGTATTAGCAACAAACGTGCTCATGAAATCTTCTAAGGAAGATTTCTACTCAGCTCTTTGATAGTCGAAGCCAGATGAAGGTTGCAAAACATTCTCTGTATTAGCATATGACAGGTTCAGATGATAACGGTTAGGCATATGATTGCCTCTATAGATGTTGAAGTTTCGATTGTTCACATATTGGACTTGCTCAAAGCTCAGGTATCCGTCCAATAACAGCCTATTTGTAGTCGTCGCTGATTCAATAGATGGTTGTACTAGTGGATTTGTTAGGGCTGCTACATGAGTCGATAGGGTTGAAATCTGAGCTGTTAGTGCCACGAAAGAGTTCGCTTCATATATTCCAGCCACCTTGGTCATCGTAGTGCGTTCACTTGGCCATTGAAAGTGGTTAATGGTCATTTCTTCTAATAGATTGTATGCATCCTCAGCTGACTTCTTAAATAGAGCTCCCCTAGCTGCTACATCAACCACAATCTTATTCGAACCATTCAGCCCATTATAGAAGAATTGAATCTGGACTCGGTCTGCATAATCGTGATGTGGGCATATTCGGAGTAGATCCTTAAAGTGCTCACATGCTTCATATAGAGTCTCAGTCTCCAGCTGTTTAAATATGCTAATTTCTGCCATCAGTTGAGCTGATTTAGCTGTGGAAAGAACCTCTCAAGAAATTCTGTGGCCATATCCTGCCATGTCATGATACTCCTCGTCTGTATTGATTGAAGCCAATCTCACGCTTTATCCCTTAAAGAGAATGAGAATAAGCGTAGCCTGATAGCCTCTTTAGTCACGCCATTCATCTTTATGGTGTCTGCCATCTCCAGGAACATCCTTAAATGCATGTTGGGATCCTCTACAGCTGAACCCCCAAACTGATTCTTTTGCACCATGTTGATTAATGACGGTTTCAGCTCAAAGTTGTTAGCATTGATTAGAGGATGCGCAATCCCAGAGTAATTATCATCTATGACTGGGTTGAAGTGATATCTGATTGCCCATAGCGTGGATTGTTCTCTCTGTTTTCAACCTTCATAGTTTCTTTTTCAATTTTACTTTCCTTCCTTAGTCTACTCGTTGTTCTTTCTATTTCAGGATCAAACAGGAGTGAGTCGAGACTTGTGGATCTTCGCATTCACTGAAGCATAGAAAGACAGAAAACAAATTCAAATAAAATAACAAAATAAAAATAGATGCAAAACAAAAATAAACTAAAAATTAAAAAATAAAAATCTAAATCAAAGGTAAGGTTACTTGGTAATAGTATTAATGTGAATTAAACAAACAATCTCCGGCAACAGCGCCAAAAACTTGTTGCCATATTTTATATCGTACCGCAAGTGTACAATGTCAAGTTTTAGTAAAGATGAATTAAGAGTGTCGAACCCACATGGATTGTGTTCAACTCACACTAAGTACTATAATTGATAATCTTAACTTTATTTAGAAAATAATTAATAAAGATTTAAATAAATAAATAAGATATAAAAATAATTAAATATTAGGAACTAATACGAGAGAGATTCTAAAGTTTGATTTCACCTAGATATCCCCTATGTATTTGTCATGCCAATTAATCATTGTTCAGTTGCATTGTTTATAAGTCAAGAATCCTAAAGTATTCACTCCCTCTCCCGAGCAACAGTGAAAATATCATCAACTACAGACTTCGATATCCCTATAAAAATCTAGTAATCAACAATTCATTACGTTCTGTGATTCTGTTAACGAATTCAAAGGAACTATAGATTCTCCCGAACTCTATAAAATTCATAGGTTATATTCTCTAGATCCTATTCAAAATCTCTCTCTCCCGAGCGATAGATTCTAAACATGCATCATCTCAATTTGTAGCCAACAAATAAGAAACATTAAACGCAAGAAAATATAAATAAACTGCATAAAACTTCATAACAATATTAACAATCAATACATAGGTTCAAATATTAGTTACATCATTCTCTAGAATTATGGAGTTAGTTCATGACTAAAGATAAAAATAATAAAAACATGGTAATGAACATAATGGAAATCATTAGAGTTCTAAGAAAGAAACTAGATGATAAAATCTGAATGAAATCTCTTCCTCTTCAGACGTCATCGTCTTCGTCTCCTCTTGTCGTTCTTCATTCATCCTCCTTGGATCTCTCTAAAAATATGTGTTTTGTGTCTTGTATTGTGTATTAGCCTTCTCCCTAGGATTTTGGACGAGATTGTGTATTTATAATAAAGTCTTGGAGTCTTTGTGCATGTACAACCCTAAATTTTGGTGTTTATGGGCTCTACGGGGCACCACGGCGCTGGCAAGTGGCGCCGCGGTGCCAAAGCTGCTGGAATTTGTATGGCAGATTTTCGTGGGCGCGTCGCGACGCCCAGGAAGTTGGCATCGCGACGCGTGGCAGTTTTACTGGATGTTATGTTCTGCATTTCTGCTCTTCCCGCGTGCTTCCGATGCGTCGGTAGGGTCCCAAAATAAGTCGAATTGCCCCAAGATCTATGTATCAATGCTTCCTACAAATAAGACATAAAAGAAACTATAAAATACATTAAATGACATGAAACATAGCAAAATAGTAAGCTAAGAATGCATGAATAAATGAGTATAAACCGCATTTATCAATGGATGAAGCTAGAATGCATGTACCAAGCCAAGATTGCTCATAATTAAAACCATGTTAATGATGTGGTTGGTAAATTTGAAGCTACTGAGTGGAACTCGTGTTGTAGAACATACCAATGAGTTCTAGAGCCTGGTGAATTAGCTGTCTGTAATAGACATGCAGATGAGAGATGAATTACAAGTCTTCATACTACTTAGTTCTCCTTCTGATAGATGGGAGATATTGGTGGTTACTTTCGACAATTCGGTTCCAGGAGGCAAACTTACCATGCATATGGTAAATGATGTCTTGTCGAATAATGAGTCCAAGAGAAAAGACGTTGGCTCATAACAGACAGAAGCCTTCGTCACGGAGACTAGATTAAGACATTGAAAAGCCCAAAATATTTTTCAATTCCAATACCGACAGAAATCCAGACCCAACACCAGCATAATTGGCCACATATATGGTGCATGATATTTCAGAAGTAGAACTAGAGGAGGAAGATGAAGATGTTGAGCATGGGGGACACAACCTGCTCATCTGAAGCTATATAAGAGAGTGTTGAGCAGTGTGAGCAGCAACCCACTCCACTAGAAGCTACATGATCATCCACAAATTTGGGTGATGACAGACCTCCCGAAATCAGTGAACCTCAGACAAAAATATCTGAGCGAGGCAAGATTCTATCAAATAGATATCAGGGATCCAAATATATTATGCTTACTGATGAGAGGAAGCTAGAGAGTTTCCCACAAGGCAAGAAAGCACTGAGGAATAAATAAGTAAAGAAAAATGGCAACGGAAGAGTACTGTGCAGAGACACATCCGACATGTCAACAAAAGTGGTTACTCGGGACAAGCTAGAGTTATGCACCGGGATAGCTGTTTTGGATGCAGCTGGATGGGGAGAATTGTAGAATCCAACTTGTATCCTCATGTATCTCCATGCATTGTCAAAAGTATGGTCATCATTTTCAGAAGTAATTGCTACCTTTTGACAATGGTGCAAACCACCAAACCTAGTTTAGGTGGAGGATCTCCTTTATTGAATTTTTGGCACAAGCTTCCAAGGAGTGCTTGTTTTTCATTGACTTGTGGAGCAAAGCTCCAAGTTTGCTTTAAGTGCACTTATTAGTTTGTTGTAATAGTGAACTTGAGTTTCACTATAAATAGAGAACTCATTTGAGAGCTCAAATCATCCCCAATAAGAAGCTCCATGTAAAGAGAGCTTAGAGTGTAAGCTCCAAGTAAGAGAGCTTACATATTGTAGTTAGTGTGAATTTTTTTGTACAGATTTTGTAATACTTGTAAATTATATTTTTATAATAATAGAGAGTATTTATTTTTCCTAACAAAATACTCTCCAGTGATCAGAGAATCACAACCAGTAGTATCGGAGCTTTGGTTACATGTTGGGGGTCGAAAATCCGAAGAACGGAACTCGATTCCGAAAATTCGGGTTTGGAATAAAACATTATTCAGTGATCAGAGAATCACAACAATACTCACATCTAACACATCTCCACTTTCATCTTTCTTCAAATATAAAGCATGCTCACACTACAAGAAATAAGGTCTTTAGCGTCGAAACATATCGACACTAAAATTCTCAAATTGGACGCTAAAGGTAATTGATGATGAATAATTTCGATGCTAAATTTCGATGCCAAAAGGTGGACGAGAAAGACAATTAACGTCGAAATAGAATATTTCGATGCTAAAGTCTAACATTTTACGTCCAAAATTTTTTGACGAAAAAGTCTGACTAAAAGTGCCTATTTTAAGTGGTTTTGTTTGAATTAATATTTATTTCTTGAATTAGTGATCCTTTTTTATTTTTTTATTTGTACATACCAGATCATGAATTAGTAGTTGCCATCTATTCTCTTGAAGAGTAATTTATTTTCAAACCCTCGATGAGAACATGAGAAATATGCTATGCTATTTTCCTTTGGATGATCCACATCTCATGTTGTTATTCATTTTTATATGTACATTTATTCATCTTTTGTTTATTTATATTCATTTTCTTACTGATGTCGGGAAGTTCTTATACTACACTCATAAATCATAATATTTTTTAAGTTTTTTTTAAAAAAAAAAAAAAAAAAAAAAACATATAGGCAGACGAAATATCAAAATAAACTTTTACATCCTAATTAGGTCGGCACCCAAGAGCCGGCCAAACTCCTGAATCATAGCATATATATTGTGAATAAGGTTATTTGACTTTGAAAAAGAAACAAAAAAAAATTCCATCTTATTCAGATAAATCAAGTTGGATAACTTCAAAGGGCAAATGAAAATCTTTATGTATTTCTTTCTTCTTTTTCAGCGGTCTAAAGCCATTTTATTGTTTGTCTCGTCTTATGTTTTGAATGGAAGATAATTTCGAATCAGAATCAGTTTTGTCTAGGAAGAGGGGGAGTTAATAAATGGGATGTTTAGATTTACATGCAGAAAAATAAAACACCCACTAAGGCCAAATCTGATACAAGACGGAACCTTAAAAGTATTGCTGCTTGAAATCTGGTCGTGGCCACTACTAGATCTACATCTCTCAGAAAGAACCAGAAGTAGACTTATTCTAAAGAAGCAACCAAAAAAAAGGAGCCTTCAAGAGGCGAAGATTCCTGGACAAATCACTGAAAGCGAGTGTCCTCTTTGTAGCTTCTAATTTCTATGCCTCTAAAATTCATGAAAGCAAGTTGCAGGCACACAATCAATTGTCCTTTGGCCAACACAAAGAGGCTGGTCACGTTCAATAAGACTCTATCGTCATGAATCACAGTGCTCTTCACGTGGTTTAGACAATATTAAAAGTTTTGTGATGAGTATTTTTAGTTCAATTAACATCAACTTGGTGGGTGTTATAGCATTCCATTTTTCCGAATATTTAGTGGATGTTCATATGTTGAAAGGCTTTCACAAGTCGGATGCTTTGTACTGTCTTTCTGTTTTTTCCAGTGTTTTTAGAAATGGAATATCATCATAAATAATTTTAGTTATTTAAAAATTATAAAAATATTAAATATTAAATTCTAATTTTAAAAATTAAATTAAAAAAATTAGTATTAGTTGGTTGATTTTGACTAATTTTTTCGATTTTAACAGATTTTTTTATTGTCCGATTTATAATTTTTTATCGTATAAATTCACGACTGATTTTTGATTAGACCGATTTGATCAGTCCATTCGATTTAGAAAACAATGTTTTTTTCATACCCAACCACATGTACAACTTTCCACAAGTTAAATACAACTTTTCATGATTGTGGGACCAATGACCCACTCTGTCATCCAGTTCAATTTATGATAAAGATGATACAACATTTCAACATTTTCGGAAAATTTCATATCTTAAATTTGGTTGGATAGTAAAATAAGATTTTAGTTTAAAATAGTCTAAAGAGGTTATATCTAGGGGTGTGCAAACTTTCGCATCAATCCGTGTCCGAATCGATTCGCACGGATTTCAAAAAAAAAATTAATGATTTTTCAGGTTAACTTGACCCGATCCGAAATTTGCGGATTGGGTCACGGGTTTGATATTAAAATCCGATCCGACCCGACATTATAGTATTTTTAATATTTTTCTAAAATTTTATTATTTTTCTAAAATTTTATTATTTTTTTAAAATTTTTTACTATTATTTCATTTATTTATTACTTTTATTGTCTTGAAACGTTATATATATGATAATTTTTGGAACATAAAATAACTAATATTTATATTTCAAAATAATTAATTTATTAAAAAAATTATTATTTTTGGTCGGCCCCACCTAACCCGATTGGGTTTCACCTCTCAAATTTCGGGTTCAGATTTCCCGACCCGCGTGACCCAACCCGATCGGGTCTCACAAAATTCAAAAAACCCGACCCTGAACACCCCTAGTTATATCTGTAAGAGGTTTGTATAGCAAATAGAGGGAGTAATCCCAAATAGGAGAAGGAAATGGAAAATAAAGAATTTATAAGTGTACACTAGACACTTAAATTAAATAGGAAAAACAAGGCTTGGACTTGAGCTTGAGTTTGGATGTGTGTGGTTGAATTATTGACTTGGTATTAGGAATAATAAATATATTTAATTAATCAAAAGATGGGTCTTAGGCCTTAGGGCTCTTGTGATTTATTAAATGTCTTCCTTTAAAAACATTTTTCTTTTTTCATTTAAATTTGAAGGTTGTGTCTGATCAACACAACACTTCATGTTTAACTGAAAAAAAAATACTCGGTTGTGTTTGATGAACACAACATTTCATCAATAATTATTTTTCCTTTTTATTCTCTATAAATAGAACAAGAAATATGAGTGAAGGATTTGATTTTTCCCATATACAAATCATTGTGATCTTTGAAAACAAACACCTAGAAAATTCGCCTTCAGATTGTTGAATTCTAGTGGTAGACGTCCATCGAACTACAAGCACATGAGTATGAGCGAATTTATGTCATATGACATATTATTATACGCTAGCATCAATCTATACAAGTCAATTTTATTGTTATTAATTTTAATTACTTGGATTGTAAGTTTCAATTTTGATTTGTATATTGATGTTATTTAAATACATACAATAAAAATTTATTGCATTCACTGATTGTTCCGTAACAATATCAACTTCTAAAATTCAAAAAACCAATCAAAAAACCCTTAAAAATTCAACCTATTGACCTAAAAAAAATGAAATATATGTGGTGCCTACCACGACCAAAAGAGTGTTTTTTTTTTTTTTAATTATTACAATTTACATATCTTACAATATGATGTCTACTGAGACTTTAGATACATACATGTTATAACACCGTTAAGATATCTACCGAGACACAACTCGATAATTTTATTCCCTATCTACCGAGACACGGCAAGGAAATCTATTCACATACAAAAGAGATATACTTTTAGACCCTTCATAACATATGGAGGAGTTTAGAGTTCCCACGACTTTTGTAGGGACTCGAACTCATGTCCTTTACCTGGTGAGGGACATGAGTTACCAATGAGCTACACGTCCATTGACACTAAAATAGTGGTTTGCACGAGAAAAAAAAACTTTAATAAATCAAATTCAATTAGGGAATAACTTTAGTAAATAATAATAATAATAATAATAATAATAATAATAATAATAATAAAATAATAATAATAATAATAATAAAAGTATTCAATTCGCAAAATATCATTGGACCCACATTTTTTCTTAATATTTGTAATCTATTTATTTTGGGACCCATTTTGGGGCCCTACCGAACCCTAGGTGGGCCTATGTTCTCGGTTTCCACTCATGGAATGAGTTTCATATAATAATTATTCAAACTCATCCCATTTTTAAGACCTCACACTAATGGAACTTGAAACGATTAGGATTAGGCCACCATTGGACCCTTATTTAAATGGACATTTATTACACTACCAGGAGGCTACCCCCAGAATTATATGATAAGTCATCACATCATCCCCATTCTGTCGATGCCATTTAGAAATGGGGGTTGACTGAAATTTATCCTAGATTAATAATGAACTTAAACATAGCAGTACTAATTGTATAATAATTTGCATCATCACGTGTATTTAGCAAATATATATATATATATATATATTTCTATTCTTTATACGTATATTTTTTAAATACACAATATATTGTACAAATATCAATTTTGTTTTAATTTTTTAAAAATAAATGCCACTTTCAAGTTTCAACCTTTTCTCTATCAAACGTCTTGAAGAGATAAAAGTAAACAAACACATTTGACTTTTAAACATAATTAATGCCTCCTCCCATATAATTACTTACCCGACGACTTTATAGGAATACGATCACCAAGTTTGTCCTTTTTTTTTTTTTTTTTTTTTTTATAACCGGGGTGTTCGAGCCAGTTTATGCGCACCTCGATTAATCCCCGGGACCTGTACCTCGTACTCTCAGAAGTTTTCCAATACAGATCAGGGTAAGTCGCTGATTTTTCACACCGGGGCATAACCCCAATGCATAACCCCAATGAAATGCATCTAGTGGGATTCAAACCTTGAACCTGAGAGGAAACAAACCACTCAAGCCCAAAGCCTTTACCACTGAGGCAACCACTCAAGCCCAAAGGATTCGAACCTTGAACCTGAGATGGAACAAACCACTCAAGCCCAAAGCCTTTACCACTGAGGCAACCACTTGGGGTTCCAAGTTTGTCATTTGTTAGACCATAAAATGTATGTTATGATTACAAGTTTACACCCTAAAATTTATATTTCTGCCAATGCCAAATCAGAAAAAAAAAACAAAAAAAAAAAAGGAGAAAAAAGGAGAAAAAAAAGATTAATGGTGTGTTTACTTAAGAGTAATGAGAATGGAGGAATGATAATCATTTCCAATAAGGTTGATTACTTCATAAAATTGAGTAGAAATGAGAATGTGAATGGGAGTGGGGTCCACAAATTTGGGAATGAGGAATGAGAATCTCATTCCCATCACCCCATGGGAATGAGATTCTCATTCCCATTATTGATGAGAAATTACAATATTGTCCCTAAGATAATTAATTAATATTAATTTATAAATAATAAATAATAATTTAATATTTAGTAATTTAATACATTAATAATTAATTAATACTTAAATAATAAATAATAAATAAAAACTATTAATTAATAATTAATAATAAAATAATATTTAATATTTAAATAAAAGAATAATTTAACATTGAGTCATTTAATACATCAAAAAATTAATAATAATTAATATATAATAAATTAATATATAATTATAACTAAGGGTATTTTTGTAACTTTTTAACAATTCATTCCGATTACTGAACAAAGTAAACACATCAATGGTAATACTGCTTCATTCCGATTCCGATTCCTACAGTTAAATAAACAACTTATTCTGATTCTGATTTACCATTCTCATTCCAGTTCATTTCAATTCCATTTTATTCCGATTCCATCTCATTCCGATTATGAGTACGTAAACGCACCATAAAGATTTTCCTTGAGGCTAAACACTGAAGTATCATCAGCTTTTGAGGCCTAACAGAGGAGCTAATTTTTTTTTTTGAATTGTTGGAAATCCCGCCGTTAAATCAGCCGTTCTGAGCTTAAACGAAACAGGTAAAATCTCTAGCTGTCACAGACTCTTACAAGAAACACATTCTCTGGATTCGAACTCAGTACCTCAAGGAGGGATCATGAAACCTACACCACCAAGTCACGTCTCCTGGGACTCAGTTAATACTTATTTGTTAAAACAAAAACATCCAAGAGTTGAAAACTATTGTTATGGAATTAATAACTCTACAAAGCTCATAAAGCATCAAATTAAAGTCAAATGATGAATGTCGTATATGCTAACATAAAGCAAGCTCCGGCTCCCTCTCAATCTTTCTGTGAAAATTAATATTTAAAGGACATTTGGCTAAATCCTATCCCTAGGATCCTATAATACGTACGTATATATATATATATATATATATATATATATATATATTCCTGAATAATTTGTACCTAACATAACCCAATTGATACGTTCCAATCCCATCTTTGCTCGACAACGATGTTGACAGTGTACACATACGGGCCAATTGACATTTATTCATCATCATCATCTTGTGTTATAATTATCCTACATTCTAGTGCATGTGCATGTGCATGTGCATGTGCATGTGCATGTGCATGTGCATGAGCGTAAGAATGAGAGATCCCACATACATAAAACTACCATGCTTATTGCTGACAGTGGAATCAATACTATATTCACTTACAAAAACTAAACAGGAGTCCAATCGACCGCCTATCTTTTTCTTATTTCTATCCCCATGACCACCCCTAATCACAACATCGACAGTTTCTTTTTCTTTCATTACCTTGCATCCCACTCTTCAACATATCATTTCAATCTTCAAACCTTGTCATCTTAATTCTGCTGTAAAACGCCAACCAACTGTCGATGATGCAGATCCGACGGTCCTGATCATTTGACGTATATATAGATTAATTGTAGTATGTGGGATCTTTAACCAGAAAAATATGCTGTTTTCAAGTTTCAACCTTAACTGAAAATGGCTAGAACAACACAACTTACCAGAAACGAGGGGCTCTACTCTAGCCTCTTTAATTTTAGGCTCTGGGCTCTTTTGTATTTTTAGGCTCCCTACAAATTCAAATGTATTTTACACAGTGAAGCAAAAGTTGGATTACGAGCTCAGCTCGCTCTAGAAAACCAAAAGACAAAAATGAATCAACCTATGATAGAATCTAGCCTTTAAAAATGGTTTTCTATTGGAATTGGAAGAAGGAAAAAAGCCAGACTTGGTGCAATAAGTGTTGGAAAATGCTTATTAGTAAGCATTTTGAGGCACAATTAAGCATGATTCACTTCGTGTTAGTGGTTGGTTTTGAGTGATTCGGATACTTCTCCGTGAGTAGTTCGGAATGGTATATTCATATGCTTAAAATAGTGCTTGGGTGAATGAAAAATTGTTTCTTAAAGTTCACCCATTGGTGTTGGAAAATAAGGAGAAATGAGCTTGTCCCATTGGGTTGCTCGTGTGCACCCGCGCGTCCTACGTACACGAATGCCGGACCAAAATGTGCGGGCCCGACCCAGCCAATTTTTACAGCCTCCTCTTTATTTTTTAAGTGAGAAGACAGAGAACAATATTTTAGATACAGTTTTCAAAGGTTTGCTTTGCTGTTTTTGTTCGTTGAAAACGAGTTTGGTGGTGCCCATACTCGTTCATTTCCGTTGCATCTTGGGAAACAAACGTCTCACATTCTGCTGCACCATTCGGTAGGGGACGAATTTGTTTTAAGGAGATTGTTGCCGCATCAACAAGCCTCGGAATCCACACTGTTTTCTTCTTGCTTGTTCGGTACTGCACTTAATTTCCTGTCACTGGTTCGTTTCTATTTGTCTATTGCCGCTGTTCCAGTCGCTGCCCGG